>JAAAKE020098389.1:0-18999 GCA_010014785.2 Anisolabis maritima
GATTTCATTAGTTCCAAAGAATGTTTTTGCCGGATCCTATCAACTCTCGTGTTAGGATAATTTTATAAACTAGAGCTTACTGTGAAACATGCACTTGGATAATCGTATCTCTTCGCTTCGTTTGGTTTTTCTTTACTGCGTCTCAGTACCCGCCAATCTTTAAACAGTTTATTATTACTCTCCATAAAATAGAATCCTATTTAGAAACTCCTAAGAAAATCTTAATTTAAAAAGAATTTTACTATGCTTTTTTTTTTAGAGATTTCTTAAATTAAAATTTTTTTAAATTCTTAATTAAACATTCAACAAAATTTATAACTCAAGAAATTTTATATAAAATAGCCTAGTATTATAAAATTCTCCTTAAATAAAGATTTTTCTTAGATTTTCAGTATTGGATAGGGCTTGAATCAAGAATCCAAAATTCTTAAAATCATTTAAGAAAATATTCCTATTGGGCTGTTAAAAAAGCTCAATTAGGGTTTTGATCGGCCCTTTTTCTGTCATTTATAGCGAGATGATATCAGGTAAAAATAATAATATAAGTTCTATATCTAATTTTTTCTGCTTTTCAGAAAATTAGGATCCGAAATATAAATAAAAAAAATTCTGTTAAAATTTTGTTTATTTTTAAATAAATGTAGTTGTTAATAAAATAAGTTGTAAGCCAACTTAATTATTTTGGAAAAGCTAATTTTAAATCATATAGTATAGTTTAAACCAGGGGTCTCCATACTTTTTTGTCCGTCGGATTGACAAATTTGAAACAAGGCGAGGACTGTATGTATTTTCTGGTCAACTTAATTACTCCACATGTTTTAAATTATAATCTTCATTTATAATAATACTATAATATAATAATTATAATTAAGAGAAAAAGCGACTTGTTCATCAGATAAATTGGATATATTTCTTTCTCGGAAAAAGTATGTTCATAGAGTCCCAAAAGTGGAGATAAATTTAAGTATTTTAGTATGATCGACGTTCTGATTTTGTCCGCGGGCCGGATGAAAGCAGCTCCCGGGCTGTAGTTTGGGGACTCGGTTTAAACAAAAAATTCTCTTAAGAAAGATGTTAAACATCCCAAATAAAATTCATATATATCTTATACATAATAAATGTAAATTGAAACTTAAATTATATCTGAAATTGTTATCTTGCCAATGTTAAATCTCACAATATATTCTATAAAAGAACTCGAGAAATGATAAATTTTAAAATGTTTCTAATTTTAATGTTTCATCTCTAAACTAAGAGTAATCAAATTACAAGAAAATAAAAAAAAAGCTTTGTTGAAAATATATTGAAAAAAAAAATTTATACTTTCGATAATTATATTTTTATATCACTGATATAAAAGTATTGTTTATTATTCATTATTCATCCTTTTTTTTTTTTTTTTTTAATTTTAAACGTTTTTCATAATTAATTTTTTGTTAATAATGGATATTATGAAAGTTGATCCTAATAAATTTTAATCAAATAATCACAACATACACCCAAATGAAATTTATATTTATAGCCTAATTATATTTTATAACAATAAACAAAATGAATTTGGAATATATTTTTATAATCTTTTAAATAAATTATATTTTGACATCTATCTTTAATTAAAATTCACTTTAAAGTAGATAAAATGTTCAAGGTCATCATTTCTTGAATTCTCTTACATTTCACTTCCATTTACAAAAGCAATTAAATTAGACAGTTTTATAAAATAATCATTAATTTTAGAGATTTTCTATAAATTTTATATAAAAAATCTCTATTTCATATATTTTAATGTGAATATTGTAGATAGTTAATCTTATGATCTCCGAAGGGCATAATTTTATTAAAATAACAATAAATAAAAAAATAGAAATATATACTTTGAAAACATTAAGTAAATTAGAGGTTATACCTTATTTTTAATTTTTAATATTGTTTGAGGTTAAATTTTAATTTAATTCACACTAAATATCTAACAGTGTCACACACGGGAATATTTTCTCCTAATACAGATCTAATTTTAGTGTTTCTTAAAAACTTATTGGGCATTTAATATTTAAAACAAATTTAAATAACAATTTTATGGAGTCATAAAATTTAAGTTTAATTAGTCATTTACACAAATAAAATACTCTAAAAATACCACTAAATTGGTAAAACAAAAAATAAATACAATTCAAATTATATATTCATTAACAAAAAATAATGAAATTGTGTTTGTTTAGATGTTTAAAATTTAAGAAACACTTCATGTCTATTTTAAGAGGATATTAATCTCTAAAATTATACTCTACAGCTTAGTGTAGATACATATACTTATAGTAAAATATTTATAATTCATCTTCATTAATTAATTAATTAATCTGATAAAAGAAGGTTTGAGAAAAACGATTTTGGATGTTGAATGGTTTTTTTATTTAAGGTGACACCGTGTGTACAAATTTATATTATGATAATTGATATTTAATTTTGAAATGATGAATGTTTACGATTGAAATTAGAGTTTTATCAATATAATCAAAAGATATTTATATATAAATACAAACATATCAGTGGCGGCTCAACCTCAAAATGGCCATATAATATTTTTTTAATAGTATTAGTGAAATTATTCAAAATAAAATTTCTAAATAGAAAGGAAACTATATTCATATATTTTATTTAATAAATATTCCTCTATTTTTATTTGAATAAGAGAAATGAATGCTATTTTCTGTTTATTGTGAGGCCTATGCAATTCCAGACAAAATTCAAGGAGGTCAAAGCTACCATTTTGTCACTTTATTTTTATATTCTAGATCAAAATTCAAAATTTATTTTGTTTTCTAAATATAATATTTCCTTAAATTTTTTGTTATTTTATGTAGCAATAATTATGCAATAACCTTTCTACTCCTAACCTTCTTTAAAATAAAAAATAAAAAAAATGAAAGGAAGTATAATAATAAAATCGAGTGACGAAACAAAAATTTTTAATTAAAAAATAGTGCAAATAATTCATTGTCTCTACTATTTCATTATACAAATGATTTTGAATACTCTCCCTCTCAACAATATCGGAATTTATACATTATTATATATATTGTTAATTGCTCTAAATAATGAGATTCTTATAGTTATATTGAGGGGTAAAGCTAAGACATTTTATCGAAGGGAAAGACTTTGGATATTTTAGTAAAAAAAGACCCAATTTTGCCAATTTGGATTTCATTGAACAAAATTTGTCAACTTAAAGTATCTTAATCAAAAATGCTAGCAAAATTTTGTCAGTTATCGGATTTTTTAAATCGTTCGAACTTGTTTTTTAGGAAAAAAAATATATCTTATTTTGTCAATTGGACTTTGATTTTTTTGACTACCGGTAACTTGATGGAGAGATTTTTCCCAATCTCCTCCTTGGCTAAGCCCCTGTTTATATGTTTATTATTTAATAAATAAACAAAATATGCAATATAACAGAAAAATCCATTCTCTTATTATACTCTATATGAATCAATTATTATATTTTTATTGTAACAAATATTTAAATATATTTTCCTTATAGAATTATATATTCATTAAAGGCCTAAAAACGAGCTGTCCCTGATACATATATTTATATATTTTCATGGTAAGAGAAATAAATTATGAGCTTGTAAAAATTAACTAAATGTGATGTATATAGTTTAAAACGTGTCAAAAAAAATCGCACACATTAACTGCCACTGTCAAGCTCTTTTGTTTTTCTAATAATCAAAAAAAAAAAAAAAAAATCAAGATAAAATAAATAAATAAAAGTAAAACTAGAATAAAACAAAATGCTTCTGTGTGGCTTAAAATCACAAACCATCTAAATTAGGTTTTTTTATTAATATCATAATTATTTTAATATTAGATGATATAATTGGTGCCAAGTTGACGTTAACAAATTTTAAATAAGATATCAGATGTTTTATTTAATGTTACTAGATTATATAAAGAAAAAAATATAAAACAGGCATTTCAAAGCGAATATGTGATCTGTTATATATAAATGTTGAGGATTCAATCCCACTTATGTTATATGTGGCACGTAGACTTATATGCAGCTAAAGCCCTCAAAAAGTGAACATATTTTTAAAAGCTTTTTATTGTTTTAGAGCTATATCTCTTTCTGTCAAAATAGATTAAATATTTGTTTTTTGCTATTTTGATCAAATTATAAGAAACATTGTTTGCTTCCATATCTTTAAAATAGAAATATTGTCTTTCATTAATATTGTAGAATATTTAGACAAATGGGCCAAACATTTAAATATCTTTGCCACATTAAATATTATATTTAGCTCTTATATATATATATATATATATATATATATATATATTGGATTATATAGATATATATATATATAATATATATTGGATTATATATATATATATATATATTATATATATATGCATATATAAGTGTATTTACTAATAGATCTCTTTATGAAAAATAATTTAAGAATTGTAATAAATAACACAATTTTTCTGTATTTTGATTTTATATGACCTTTTTAATTCATTTCGAGTCCAATCCTAAGTCAAGAGTGACCAATCAAAAGTATCATTTTATCAACCTGTACTTGAAGAAAATTAATTATTATTTACCAAAAGATAAAAAATTTTCACAAAATTTAATATGATAATAAGTCAATATATTGATTGTACAAGAACAGTTTCATAGAGCATTTTTTTAATTAATTCAAAAAAAAAATCCTAGTATCAAAAGTAATAATATGTCGTTAAAAATAGAAAACTTCCTTGGCTCAATGAGAAGGGGGGCGAGATTTTGAGAGGAATTTTGAGACAATTTAATTTACACTAAGTTTAATTAGGAATTAGGTAGTTACACTAACTTAATTAGGAATTGATGCGTCTCATTTTTCTTTTCTCCAGGTGTTATATACAAATCGATATCAATATTTGATATAATATATTTTATATAGATGACTAATTTTTGTTCCGGATAGTTTGTTCCTAAATTAATATCAATCAACATAAAAAAAGACAGAAATTGCAAAAAAAAAAAAAACAAGAACACTCAAAAAAAGAAAAAATTTTCATCTCTGCCCTCTCTTCGCAAGACAAAAATTCAGTCTATATTACTCGATGGGGGAGGCAGGTTTAAGATGGTGGCCTTGTTACGCTATCCTGGCTAATATGAAGACCGATGTAATATTTATTTATTTCCAAAATTTGATTAAAAAACCTATTTTGTCAAATGGCCATATAAAGAAAATCAATAATACGTTGCGTTGGCAACCAAATAAACCAAAAGGAGAGAATCCAGTAGTTGGTTTGGATGATGTGATTCGATTCTTCTTCTATTTAATAAGGTATAGTGATTAGGCGAAAGTTTATTATTCTAATATCAAAACAAACTATCTTCTTCTAATGAAATTTAAAATTAAGTCATTACAAGAAGTGAAAAATATTATTTTCTAGGCACAAAACAATTATAAAATCTTATTTCCTAATTCAAGAAATCAGCGATTAATTTTATAAATATCCTATCAGGGGCGTAGCCAAGATAAGGTGGGGAAAGGCTCACCTCTAAACAATTAAAATAAGCAACTATTGTCCATTCTATTTATTATTTTATAAAAGTTCCAAATTTTATTAGCATTTTACATTTACATTCCATTCTGTATACTTATAATATTGATTTTAAAAATTCAAATATAAATTAATAAAATTTTTTCAATACGCCTGTAGATAAGCAAACAATGTGAAATATTTTTTTTTCTAGTTATCTATAAACAGGCGCAATCAATACAAATTTCAAATAAAATTTTTATAACAATTTATTATACCAACCAAATATTCTTTTAACATTTTTTAATAAACACTATATATATATATATATATTAAAGTTATATTAAAATACGGAATTGATAAAAGAAAACTATTAATTGTTTTTTAACAGGGATGCTAACGGGGTACCCAATGTCAGGGGACCGAGTATCTCTGGATAGACGAGGCCTCACTAAGATCCCAAGCCTTGCTAACGAACCTCATCTTCGACTTCTCTCTCTCCAACATAACATGATCACAAGACTTGACGGCTTGGCTGCGAGGGGAATGGCTCGCCTTGTCTTCCTCGACCTTTATGAGAACCAACTGGAGAGGCTCAATGGTTTAGAGGTTTTGGCCAATTTAAGGGTGTTACTCTTAGGCAAAAACAGGTGCCTTGTTAATTTTAGGATTCTGACTAGATTTAAATACAAATATTTATTCCAAATTCTCACAGTTTAGAACCGTATCAAATATAGGCTTAACACTTTTTCCAAATATAATTTTTATTCGTTTTTTTTTTTTTATTTCTATGTGAAACGCTTTTTTCTCTTTTCATGATTCACAAGGTCATATTTGATATATATCAAATAAGTTAATTTTCAAAAAATCAAAAAAATTTCAAAAAGTTTTTCTTAAAAAAAAAGTTAAAAGAAAAGATATTATTCTATTAAAATATACTAAGATGATAGTTCCTAGAAATTTTTCGTTATTTTAATTTTTTATTATTTGTCAGTATAATTTGGTAGGCGTATATTTTTCCTGGACCCTGGTATTAAGCTTTTTTTTCATGTCTGATTATTTTGATGTTAAAAACAGTCTCAAACTTTTGAGGGTCAAAACAAGAAGACCAAACAAATTTTTTTAATTAATCTAAAAACCACTTTAATGCTTTGACATTTTTTTTACATTAGTGCCTCTAAGCAAATTCCTCTTGTGCCTAAACTGAAGTGTCTTAAATTAGTGTTTTGCATTATTTTGGAACAGAATTCGGAAAATCGAAGCTTTGAGTTCTCTAACGAAGCTAGAAGTTTTGGACTTGCACGGGAATCAAATTCCCACCTTGAATGGACTCACCACTTTGCAAGCTCTTAAAGTGCTCAATGTTGCTGGCAATCAACTCAAACAAGTAATATACTCAATAGGGTGGCCCTTAATTTTCAACTTGGTCCTAACCTCTAACATTGTTCTACTATATAAATTAGAACTCTATAAAATTTCAGCTCAAATAAACAATTTTAAAGCAACCCCCAAAAACCTTAAAATTTCAAATTTGTATTTCTTTTTTGAAAATCAATTTCATTAACAAATATTTTCTTAACAGTCTTTGCCTTTGCATGTAAGCCAAAATTGAAGCTAAAGAAAAAATACAAATTTACATAAAAACATTCTTATTAAAAATAATAAGAATCAACATTTGATAAAATGTAGATGTTAGTCATTAGACTAGTTTTAGTAGCATGATTACTTCTTTCTAAGTTCACTAACACTTTGCAAAATATATTTATTATTCTTGAATAAGCTTCTGCCATGTCATACACATCTACTATATGTATATTTTTCAAGGTTTCCAAACAAAAAATGGAACTTGACATTATCTTTATTTATTCATATACAGACTTTTGGAAAATTTTTCTTTATTGAAAAAAAACATCTTTAATTCAGAAGAAATAAAATCATAGTATTGTTTATTATTTAAAGAATTCAGGTCTCCATTAGTAACGATACATCTTTTTAGTTGATTTTCTGAATCCATGTCTTCTGAAGTCATTTGGCATTTTAGTTATTAAGTAGTTTACTGAAACTTTATCATCATCATGGGCAGTATCTGGAAACCTTTTATTGTCAGTTTAAAATGATCTTAAAATAAATAAATTTTAAACAGCTTTTGCCATCAACTAGGCAAGATTCAGAGCTCCATTAATGCGAAATGAAAACTCTTTTAGGGCATTATGATCATGTCCAGTTTAACTTGCGATAATAATCTGTAATTTGTTTCTGACTTAATTATAGAACTTCCAGCATATAGAAACGTCCACCTTCACTGACATCTTCTATTCCACTACGGAACTTTTTATTATCCATGATCAAACATGTTACTCTAAATCTTTTGAAACATCTGGTCCGAAAGTTGCATCCATTATTGAATCAAGATAACTTCGTAAGACTAATTCGAAGATGTGATATCTGCAGATTAGATAGAGTAATCACGATGTAATATTTCCATATAAATATGCATACAGTTTCATCATCTTTTATGACACACTTTATACATCGTAAATAGCAACAACTTCATCTTGTCTAAATGTTGTAATTAGAGATATACCAAACAATTGTTCTTTTCCGTGAAAAGCACTAATAACCTATTACTCTTTTTCATGTCAGATAAAACTGGAAGCAACATGTCATCCCACTGCATGATCAAACTGGTGCAAATCTGCTAAATTAACTTTTCCTTAAATTTATGCTTGTAGAGTAGGTATCTATTTTCTGAATTCTTTCTTTCATGGAAAATTTCAATTGTTAGATCTAACTCAAAATCCATCATCTAGAGGAAAAGTGAACTACGATTAATAAATAAGTTTCTAATGTCATATTTGAAAATTTCTGATGCAGCCATTAGAAGTTGGACCTAATTTCGGTCGGAAAATACATCTATCAAGGAATTAAGGCAGTAATACGAGGCAGTGGTTAAAACCGATAAGCTGCGGATTAGGAATCTAGAGTATGAAAATAGCTCGGGTTCGAGTCCGGTTTACCGCAAAAAATTATTTCCAACTCTGCCAGAAGTCTCCTTCTGGGAAGGGAAAGTGAGAGATAATCTCACCCCCAGAAGCCCAAGTGGTATCACAATGGGCCATTACTGGCCTAAGTAAAGGAGGCCCCCCAAAGGAGAGCAACCACCTAAACCTAACCTAACCTAAAACAGTCCTGGATTAAAAATTCTAGTGTACCTCACACACATTATCTATTAGGTATCTTCTAGATATCTTCAAAAGGATTTTTAAGATGATTATTTTCTTAATCTGCACTATAACTGGTTGATAATGTTGGGAGCTTAACCATGACGATGGGGTAATTACTTGCTTTACCCCCCCCCCCCCTCATTGTCTTAAATGTCAGTAAAGGCAATATTATCTACAAATTGGCGAAATAGCAGTACCATGTAGTTTACCCAATCTACCTTGTAATTTTAATTACAAAATATTTCCCAAAAAATGTTGAAAAACTGAAAATTTTTAACCCTTTTGGCATCGTTTTAAAATTATCCAATTGAGATGAAATTTTATACCGAGGAATTTTTAATGGGTTGAGACAATTTAAAGGGATGGGAGATTAAAAATAAATAACTTCAGAAAATCACATATATAACTAAAGGCCACCATAATACTCATATTATTATTAATCTAAAGATTTAAAAAGCAAAATCAATTTTCTCTTCTTTAGATTTGCAATTCAGAACTTCAAGGTTTACGTAATTTACAAGAATTAAATTTACGAAGGAATCGATTGAAGCGAATTCAGGGATTTTCAGAAACTCCAGCATTGCAAAAATTATTTCTTAGCAATAATGAACTTCAAATGTAAGTTAAAGTTAAAGTTGAATATTTTAAAAATTAAAATTTTGTTAATTGTTAGTAAAATTGTTCCTTCTCCCCTTTCCAAAAAGTCCTTTTTCTTTCAATAAAAATCATCAAGAATAAAAATTCTTAAGTAATATGATTTGTACTTTTTTCGAGGGTGGATAATCTTGCGACCATAACACAAGCACAAGAACTTCGTGAAGTGACCATCGATGGAAACCCTGTGGCTCTTGGCGGAGATTGCATTAGTTTTTTGGTCTCTCACTTGCCTAAACTTCAACTTCTCAGCAATATGGAGGTGCGTCCTCTTTATTAAATTTTCTAAAATTATTTTAACGAGAACATGGATAAATGAACTAAAGAAAATTAGGATATAGACAAAGTACTATTCTTTTACTTTACTAATTAAAAATCGTCTTTAAAGAAGTTCTTCTTTATAAATTGTTTTCTATCTAAATAACTAATATTTATATGAAATTAGTAATAGATGTGGGAGTGTTGCTGAGAGATAGATTCTATTGAATCACTGCTATCTTTTATGCCCGTGGAGGAAAAAAATGGTATCGTAAATTTCCAAATGAGTTTTTTACTGACCTTATATTTCCAAGGCACTATATGGCTCTTCTTCAGAGATTACTCGTATGTACTCATGTACATTATATAGTCACATTTAGGGCTAATTTTTTGCATTTCGAAGACAATACATGAACACTCAGAGTGATCATTTAAATGAAACCAATTCAAGGTTGAAAAGTTTATCTTAAGTCGGTTTAACACTGAAGTTACGCCAATAATCGACGCCCTCGTGTCAAGTAGGGATAGTATAGGGAAAGTATTATAATCTTCCAAAAATTAAATCTCGAGGTTTTGATTGTTCTTGACGTTTTGGGCCTCCCTGATTGCGAAAATACCATTTTTTGAATTTTTTTAATGTCGATCAATCAAATTTTATATACTTAAATTACAGAAAAATCATAGATCGCTATCAACATTTGGGCTATTTCCGGCAATCGGAAAGGGTACTTTACTTGAAACGTTTTTCTAAGAATCGTGATAACACAAATATAATTTCACGAGTCAAATATATACTGATATAATATAGATGTTAATATATTTAATTTAATACTACTCTACCTATATATGTATATACGAGAAAGTCTAGGGGCGGCCACTCAAGATATGTTAAAAAAAAAAAAAAACCAACTGTCGTTATATTTAATATCGCACTTTTTAAATATAATATTTATGTTGGAACCAGCAGAAAAAGATTGAGATTCGTAAAGAAACAAATGGTAGGTGACGGATGCTGTACGACGAGCCGCACAATCCTGGAGAGCTGCTCGGGAAACGCCGCCTTCATCAGAAAACAACGCCTCCAATGCCAGGAATCACTGGAAACTACTACGTGGAAGAGAACTCATACCGCGTAAGAGTTTGTCCTTTAACTTTAATTCCAAGCAAATTAATACCGAATACAAGTTCATTAATTCTAATTTTTTTAAATAATTAGGGCCACATCTAATCCTTAATGAAATAATCTTAGAACTATATTAAATATAAATTTGACGATTGATTCTTGATCAATTTCTCGCCGTAAAAAAGAGTTGATTTATTTATAATATTATTTTAAACCTTCGCCATTGAAAGAATCATGTCCATTTAGATGTCCTAGTAGATCTATCTTTTAGTTATTAAATGATAGAACACACATTACTAAATAAATTAACTTGGCAACTATTTTTTTAATTTTTAGAAAAAATCTGGTGCGCACTTCACACAACTTTCTCTTACTTAAGGTAAGAAAACTGAGTGATAAGTTGTCTCACCAGATTTTTGTGTGGGGACCCTCTAGGTAGCCGTTCAATGTACAGTCAATTTAATAAATATCACTAGGGTAGTTTAAGAAAAAAAGCTAAAAATGTACTTGAATAAAGTGGGCACTAAACAATTTTGGGGGGATAAGGGATATACACTTTAAAGATTCATCTAATAAAAAATTGTTTTATAAATTTTAATCAAAATCTTTTGAGAAAATTTTGAGAAAATCGAAAATAAAAAAAAGTACGTCGGTAAAATACTAGTACTAGCTTCGAGTTGCAAGCAACGAAGGTACCTAACTTAAATATAAAATTTTAGCGTCGGTCGTTCGTTTTTGAGAAATCTTGTTCACACACAGACACACAGAGAGATCTTTTTAGACTCAGGTGATCTTAAAACGTGTTTTTCCGCTGAAATGTTGACATCGATTTATTTTTGAAATCGCAATACTTTCTCACTATATATATTATATATTTAGATAAAAAGATATTTTCCTGTTTTAAATGAATGTTTCTTTGTAGAGCGGATACCAAGCAGGGACTCAACGGACCGGGTGCAAAGCGATTCCGGGATAAGCGTCGGTTCTGCCCCAAGCTGTTCTCAACGTCCGCGTACCACGGGTTATCGAAGACAAGCCTCTGCTCAGAATACTTCTCTACGACTTCCTCCAATCCTTGATCTCCTTGATGCCAATAACAGGTACCGATCGATCATTTAAAACATTTGGAGTTTTCATTCTTAATTAATGTTAAATAATTCTATTCAATGCGAGGTTCACTAATATTAATAATTTTTTCCAGATTTACACTACAGTTTAACCCGTATAAAATCAAGTTTTAGCCGGCACCCTTTATTTCCCATTCCATCTCTGTTCTATAGAAATGCTAATGTATATTTTATTTAATAATATGGTTGTGATTTAAATTTATTAAGATATTACGGTTTTGTAAAATTTTTTATATACAATATACTATTAAACCAATGTTTCGTACTCGAGAGGACTTTGTACTGATGTTTTCCAAAGTATTTATTATGTTTGTTAATTTTTTATTCTTATTTTTATTTGTAGTGAAGAATTTCAATAAATGAAATCGGCGATATGTCCTAAAGAAGATCACGATTTACGTCCCGGATGTAAAATTGAAAATTAAACTAATTTTCTTTCCTCATTGGCTGCTTATCGATTCAAAGTTTCTTCATTCCTATTTTTTATAAAGTTTAAATTTATTTAAAAACATTTTTTGAAAATTCGGAATTTTTCAAGGCGACAGGCCCAAAAATCGGTTATTTCGGGTCGCCTAGTCACCAGAGGATTCCAAATTTTTTTATATTAATTATTGTTTATCTTATCTGTTTTTCCAGGCAAGGTGAGAGCGGCCAATCAAGTAGCGTCGAACCATTGGCTGATAGCTCTCTCTCCTCCCTACCTTCTGATTCCAGTTCAGATGCTGAAGATGCCTCAGCTAGCGAACCTGATGAACCGCCTGTCTGTCCTATTGAGGTTTCTGTTTTTTCAATGGTTAATAGAATCCAAGTGAAATACACCTTAACAGAAAATTGCTACTTTGTGGCTCTTTAGCCCTATCGCTTCCTTTATCCGACTAAGCCCTGAATGTATCATGAAATATTTTGATTTCTAAATATAAAAATAATTTATTTGTTAGTCCTTCTAAATTGCTCTAAACTAAAAAGAAAAGAAAAATTGAAAGGCCACTATTTGTTTATGGCAGGTGGTTACCCGACCTAACCAACGGATTAGAATGGCTCGAAGCGCATCAGCGAGCCATCGAGGAAGAAAATCCACCTTAAGAAGAGGGCGAGCGAACACAGCACGACCCCCTCCAGTTACTTCAAGCAATAATTCCTCAAATAATTACACCTCGTCTGCTAAGGTGAAAATTTTCTCAGACTAACCAAATTTCCAAAAAAAAATCTATGTATATATTCTAATATCAAAGTGTCCGGTCGTCCGTTGAGCTGGAACTTTGAAATTTTTATACATTATCTTTAAACATTGAAGATGCTATTAAAAATAGGAAATCACCAAAAAATTTTGGGAATAATTATACAAAAATGATTAAAAATATGCATAGCTATGCTTAGTAAATGTTTTGGCTACGATTACAACGCTCCCAAGTGGACAATTTTAGAAGCTATTCGCTTCAATAAGTATTTGAAAATTTTCAAAGTGCTATTATTGATATTTGACATTTAGTGGTCGATTTTTTTTTTTTCAAAATTTTGTCAAAAATTTTTTTACACTTACCCCTCTCTCAACCCTCTAAAGAAGAAAAATAGTATAATATTTATTTTTATGCTTAATGCTTAACGAAGAATCAGACTTTAATGGAAACTTGAATTTTTGTTCGAAAGTCTGTTCGCCACATTTTGGATTTAAATAATTTCATTTTGAGCTGGAGCTTTGAAATTATATATATATTAAAATTTTTGTACTACTCACATACTCTCAATTCACATTCAAACTATGCACCATAGAATAAATATCGAGAAAAGTACGTTCCGTAGAAAATACAGAGGGTCGAGGGGTGAAGCTAGTATACATTTTTATATATATTACCTATAGATTAAGTTGTATCATTCTTTTTTAATTATTAAATTTTTTAATAATATCAAAAATACTCAATCAATCATATAATTTCTTGGCCCTCTTGCATGGAAATGATCCGCCACTTCCTTGCCTCTCTACACATCTGAACTTCTTATACCATTTATGTATATATTATTTATTTATTTTTATTTCAGGTTCGAGAACAAGGTGGCGATTTTCTTGTTGAGATAAGCGGAAAATGTCTTAATGTTTATGGCCAAACTGCGATACGTTTTTTAGATAGGTATATTTTATAAATTGGCTTTTATTTTTTTCAAAATTCTCTGCTCTTCATTTTTTATTTAAATCCAGTCTTTGTTCTATGCAGGCCAGTTTAAAATATATAAACATTAATAGAATAAAATTCGTCTTTTAAACTTATTTGTAAAAACTAAAGTAATGGCTTAATTATTTTAAGAGAGAGAAAGGAATTTTACTCTTTTCATGATCGTATATATTTAAATCAAATATTAATTTAATTTGTTTTTGAAAATAGGCCTTGGTCAGCTGAAAAAGCCAATCAAGTAACGACAATTAAACTCAACTACGTGGACTTTGATTCTGCTGTCGGTGCTTTAGGTCGTCTTAGAAGTCGATTTCCTTCTCTAGATGAACTCCATCTTGCAGGCAATAATTTACATTGTCTTGGCCAATTGAACGCATTGGCTGATCTGCAAGGACTTACTGCGCTCACGGTTAACAACATTTACTTAAAATTTAATCTGTGAATCCTGAAGGTGTTTTGTGTAATTTAAGATATTTGGAGAGAGAACACTTGCAAAAAAAGAGAAATAAAAGAAAAAATTTTAGGAGGGGTTTATAATCAGTAGGATTAAATTAAAAATTACTTTTTACTATATTTTACAATAATTAAATAATTTTCTTAAATTTCTTTGTTCAGAGTGTGTTAGAAAATTTTATAATTTAAAATGTTTATAGAATTTGAAATCTTTATTCTCCATTTTTCATTTATTTATTTAAAATCAATTTCTACAAAAAAAAAAAAATAATAATAATAAAATAAATTTTTGTTTTTTGATTTATTTATATTAAAAGAGTTATCCATTTGTCTAAAAATTATTTAATCAAAGCGATTTTTCCAGATTGATCCAGAAGGCAATCCCCTAGCTTCGAGAAATTGGCAAACGTATGCTTTGTACCGATTACATCATTGGGGATTAAGATCTCTTAATGGACAGGAAGTTAGTGAGGAAGATATACGAAATGCTGATCGACAATTTGCTGGTCGTTTTTGTTTTTACTTCTTTAATTTGATTCGATTTCATTTAAGATAAAAAATAAAAATATCTCTGTTCAATTCTCAGATGAAATTAGTTATATCTTCACACTTTCATATAAAAAGATATACTGTAGTTTAACATTAAAGTAACAAATTAAACCAGAGTTATCCAACCCCTGGTTTTAAGACCTCTAGGATTCCGCGATATTTTTCAAATTTACAGATTTTTATCAAAATTATAAATCCAAATAACTTCTACTCGAGGAATCATTTAATATGTTTTTTTTTTTTCAATACTACTGATTTTAGGTTTGAGTGCTCTGGTCATTTGGTCACTTCCTGAGCATGTTCTTGAACCTCTTCTTCAGCGTTTAAGACTTGATGAGAAACCAGCTGCATCTGCTAAGAAATGGCTTTATAAAGCAGATGCAGCTCTGAGAGCTGTTGTGGCTAAAGAGGCTCTTCAGTGGCGAAAAGGGGGACCTTTGCAAGTGAGACTTTTATCTTATTTACTCTAGTTGTATTATTAATAATATTTTATTAGGTTATAAAGGATTTTTAAATTCAGAAATTGGCATTCAAAATTATTTCTTTAAAAATATTTATTTAATATCATATTGTATTTACTGACATCTTCTTTAAATTTTATTATATTTAATTATTCCAAAATTATAATAATATATTGAAAAATAAAGCAGCAATCAAATTTTACTTATAAAAATTTAGATGCTAATTATTAGAGGAGCGTGATGCGCGTACGCAGGATCTTTTCCAAGTAGGGAAAATAGTAAAATTTCTTAGGGGGTAAGCCCGCGGGCATGGGCGGGTTTTAAAAAGCATAGAAAAACTAAGGGCTTATAGCGTGATCAAATAGTACGGGCACGTGCGGACGGGAATGCTATCTAAAATGGGCGGGCGTGGACTTAATATTAAAAAAAAAAAATTATTTAAAATGAAACAATATTCCTACTCAAAAAAAAAAAAAAAAAAACTATTTAAATATATATTTTTTAAATTTTAATATTTATATCAGTTTATTATTTTAATAAATAAAAATTTAATTTTAAGATTGCATTAAGCAAACTTGAATGTTAGAATATTAGTATTCCTTTTATTTTCAAATTTCTGAAATTTATTTTCTCTATATATGAAGCAAAATGTCATTTAATATATTTTCATAAACTCTGTAAACAATTAAATGCTTCTGGCCCTTGGAGCATTGGCAAGACTTGTTTCATGATTATAAGAGGGGCGTGTTGCGTGTCATTGCGGGTCATTAGTTCGTTTCCCGACTTGAGCAATAATTATTTTAAGTTATTACAATAATTACATGTACAATAATTTATTGTTAATATCTTTATGGCCAGTGGAAAGACAAAAACTCCCTAACTTGCTCTTTATAATAAAAAATTCGAGAATTTTTTATTACACTGATTTTATGAAAATAAAAAATGAAGCTTAAAATAAAAAAAAAAATGAAATTGTATCTTGTTTTAAATAGAAATAATGTTTGCTTTCCAGGAAGACATCATGTGGCGAAATCGTGCTCGAGTTCAGCTTGGCAATTTGATTGATCGATTTGCAGAGGCCGCTAGGAAGCAAGCTCAGCTGCGTTTGGTTTGGAATAGTTTACTCGAGGAGATGATACGAGACACGCTGGTAGATTACACACAACTGCCAGCTTATATGCGGAAATGTTTGGCTCAAATTAGTGAAAAAACCTAAAAAAAAAAAAAAAAAATTTTGACCTTCAATAAAACCTGAAAGTCCAACTTAATAGAGACATAGAGGAGGTTAAGTGGATTACGGATCTGAAGTTGCAAGACAACTCAGGTTCGAACTGCAAAAAATTATCCAACATTTCCCAAGTTTTCTGGGGTAGGAAGGTGGGAGATACTCTCTCCCACACAAAGGACCCAATTCATGATGGTCTAAGCCCATCCCTAAAATTGGATCCACCCAAAACGCTATGGCTAGACCTCAAACAATAACAATTTTATTTAATCATGTTGTGAAGATGAATCTTTTTGTTTTTAATATAAAAATTTTAAAAGATTTTTATGATTAGTGACTAGAATAATTTATAATTATTATCTGTAAGATTTCATTTGGTTATAATTTAATTAAATGACGTATTTTTTAAATATGTACTTCATTTTTCTTACCAGGTTTTTTTGACTAGATATCAAGATTATTTATAAATTCTTTAATCAGATGCTGTCGATTGTAGTAAAAACTTCAAGAATTGGCCAGGAACACTTAGAGTATTTTTCTAAACAGTCCTCGCCTCGTAGTCCGAAATATTCAGCCTCGTGATAAACTCGGTCGAGTTCTGGTTCTAAGACAGATGTACTCGGAGTCAACAGAATGTGCAAGAGTTGTCCCACGAGTCCATTATGTCCGAGGGGATATTCAGCCGCCTGGCAAATGCAACGCAGCAAACATTCTCTGCCCGGAAGTCCTTCGCTGAAATTTTTAAACCCGTTTGACTCTCGCACTACACCGCCCTTCATATAAAATTTATGCTAGTTTATTATTTTACTTACACCTATGTTCGATTGAAAAAGAATTCGGAACTAACTAGAGACCGGATTTTTGTGATATTAAAAATCTAAAAATTTTTCTGAGTTTATTTAAAAAAAGGCAAAATATGGCTCGTAAATATGTCGATTTTTTTAGTCCTTTTTGTGGTATCTTAGGTTTTTACAAGTAATTAATTAATATGATTGTGAAATTATTTTATAAAAAAGGATTTTTTTGTCCTTTTTGGAAACGGAAAAACATTTAAAATAAATAAATACTGCAAAGCTCTCTGGATAGACCAATTTAGTTATTCCTTTGTCGAAAAGTTTGTTTACATTGTTTTACCGCCTCTTTTGTATTTGTAATTAAATCAAGAAAAGAAAATTTCTTACTTGTTTAAGGCCTATTCATATTTAATAGGTATTTGTTATTTTTAAAACATAAAGTATTTTTTAAATTAAAAAATATTATTAAAAAAAAAATGCACAATATATTATTATAAGAGATAAAAGGGTAATTAATATCTATATTATTTTCCAAATTTCAAAGATAAAAATTTAAAAAGCCTAAGGATGTTAGATATTGATTAAAAGGAGCTTATGTATAATATTTTTAGGTGATTTTTTTTTTTGTAAGTTATCTATTCATATTCATATATTTCTCTCATTGCAAAGAGAAAGCAAAATATGAAAATATTTTTATTAACTTTTTTATAATAATAAACAAAATATATAAAACAGCAACAGTCGTCAAGAAACAAAAACCGGGCCATTACAAAGTTTTTTACAGAATCTGAGACTATTTAGACGGGAAGCGAATCACTGACTTTTAGAAACTAAATTAAAAGCTTTACCTCTGTTCCAAGATACAGAGGCGTTTTAAATTCTTAGTTTATGATCAAAGAGCAAATTAGATATTATTTTAGAATTGATATTGGAGCTTTAAGTAGCGCGGGGCTCACTACCCCCAAAGCAACCTCTCCAACTAACTTTGTCTTGTACTAGATCCATTCAATTTTCAGCCCTTCTCCTCCTCTGTGTTATTTTAGGATGCACTTATTAATAGCTCCTTCGTTCCGTAATAATATTTTGTTACCCCTCGAATAATGCGGTTAATTAGTCACCCATTAACTGAATACTTAAATTAAATTAATTAATCTTCACAACGATTTTTTTTAAATTTAAACCTAATATAAACACGCCAATTATGTAGCAAACTGCTTAGAAAATAGAAGAAAATAAATGCTAGATGTTTTAATTCATTTATTCTTTGAGGAAAATATCTTTACTGCAGTAAGTGAGACTCACCTTGATTGAAGTCGCATTAATCAAAGGTTAAGTATATTAAATAAATAAATAAATTTATTATTTATATGCTTAGAGGCACAAAACCGTGATGGCTAGGTCCAAGCAAACACAAATTAATTATATAATATA
>JAAAKE020098400.1:0-18998 GCA_010014785.2 Anisolabis maritima
TATTTATTGAGATATGAAACTACAAAAACACATCACATTAAAACCGACAAAACTTTTGAAACAACCTAATACATTTTAGATACTTATTGTTTAAAGGCAAAGCAACAAATAAAATATGGAAAAAGTGCTTTAGCTGAAAGAACAGTTCGCTTAGTTTAGAGCTGATGATTTCGATCTTGAAGTCCAATAACCCTCCACTACTAATGAACAAATTAAGACAGTAATCAAGAATAATCCTACCAAAACGTGATTTAGCAGAAACCAATGTTCATAGACATTTATTTAGTGTGACAAAAATTTTGCCTTTGAATTTTATTTAAAAATTTGCACGAACTTTTCGGATGACCAAATATTATAATCATGAAAAATTTAATTTAACCCCCTGTTTATAACATCTTTACTTATCAAGTCAAGAGGACCCCAAAAAAATCTTAATATGTGTATGTTTCTAGCTTTTTTATTAGCCTATACTTATTGGAACCTTATCGGGAAATAATAAAAATTTTTAAATTTATAGTCCTAGGAGAACCTAAGTAGGAATCGGATTGCAGTTAGCGATAAAATTTTTTAACCACCAAGATTTTCTCCTCTGGACCAAACTTAATGATAAAAATAAGACGTTTGTTGTCAGTCCTGGTCCAAATTTTCAAACAATCCTTTGAGTGGAAAATGCTAAAAAAATTGGATATAAGATAATAAGCCTACATTTTTTTTTTTAGTCTATTTTCGGTATCTGATACCATTTAGACTCCCTCCCTATTTATTTATATTAATTGGTAGCCAATATAATTTAAATAAATTTTTGTCGCTCAGGCCGGAAAGCGAACCACTGACCCTTGATAATAATAAATAATAAGCCTATGTTATAGCATAGACTTGGAATTTTATTTACTGACATTTTTTCTTTTTTAAATGTAATTAATATAAAGATTATATTTATTTATATTCATAATCTTAAAAATGGCAATAAAAATAAAAATGACATGCTCAACAGTGGTCCCATCTCATTCCCATGTCCGTTTAAAAGGCTGTAAAGTTTTGCAACTTAGTTGCCAATTTTTGTATATTTTTTTGATTTTCTCCCAATTCTCGCATCTATTCTGGGTTTCCGTTTCTCTTACTCTTCTCATTTACTTCAAGTAAATTTCTATATTTTTAAAAAATATAATTTCATATCTAGACTATCTTGCATTCTACATCCAATCAGTTTATATAATAAATATTTTATATTCTTTGCTAGTAGTAATTATTTGAAATAGGTAAAGGTTTTCAAATAATCCTTTTTTATCTACTAATAAATATTTGCGATATGATTGATTGGGTAGAAGTTGCATCTCTTTGACTCAAACCAGTATCTGTCCATTCTTACAAAAAGAATAATTAAACTGTTTTTTACAGATCTTAAATAATATTGAGCAAGTGTTTACGAATTTTATTAAAGAAGGCAAAGCAACGATTCGTTTTAAGGCCCCACCACACGACGTTAATATCCAAACCGATCCAATTCAACTGAAATCATTTCTTGTTAATTTAAGAAATGCTTTTGATCCCAAAATTTCTCCAAAAAGTGTACATCTTTCCAATCTTAAGGCCCCATCAAATTTTAATGCTGTCAAATCAAAAATGACCATTATGACAAAGGACAAGTATCCATACACAACAGGATTTCCTCGAATGTTAGACACCCTACAAGTAAGTTTTTTTTATCCATCATTTTTCTTTGGTTCATTTAATAAAATATAATAAATTTCTAAGTACATATATACATATTTCAGATCAATAATGTTGATTATATTAAATTTAATCAAATAGTATTACTTAAAAATTTAACTCAGTTGAATCTAGTAGGAAACAAATTAACGCAAATTCCAGAATCTTTGGGTTCTCTATCAAATCTTCGGCATTTGAATCTTTCAGAAAATTTTTTGGGACGCGAATATAATCCTAAGAAATGGATTTGGATGAATTGTTATAATTTTACAAAAACATTAGAATCGTTAGATTTAAGTAAAAATGAGGTAAGGTATATTATCAAATATCTTCACTAGAACTGGCCATAAAGATATGAACTTTTGTTTTTCAAGCAAATCACATGTTTAAGATAGCAATATGAAATTTTTATATGATCAAATTGTTAATAACATTTCACAGACATAATATTCAAATAATAAGCATCCCTTCCAAAAATGATATAATAATTAATGAAGCATATTTTAGAATAATAAATATTTCAATATAAAATAAAGAAATGGATATGATAAATTCAATTGTAGTACATCGCTATATTTTCGGCAGGAGGAGGAAAAAATATTAAAGTAAATTTCCAATTGAGTTTTATTGGCTTGATAGTTCGAAGGCACTTTGGCTCTTCTTCCTCAGAGGTTTACTGTTATATTACGTTAATAAGTACATATGAGTAAACCTCTAAGGAAGAAGAGCCTTCGTAATATAAAGTCAAAACTCATTTGGATATTTATTTTACTGTTTTTTTCTCCCTTGCCGAAAATATAGTAGTGTCATTACAATAAAATAAAGAAATCTAAAAAATGATGTAAAAAGTCAGTATTTTTGATTCTCATCTTTCGCATATTATTTTAAAATAATGTCTTAAATTAATTAATATTTTCATAATATTAAATAGATCGGATTTCTTAAACTTGAGATTTGCTTGAAAAAACAAAAGTTCATATCTTTATGGCCAATAGTGTAAAATATGTCTATTATAAAGAAAGAGTAATGAATGGATAATGGATGTTTTCAGTTAACTTATGTTCCAGCCCAAATAGGAAAATTAAATAAATTGGTTAATTTAAATCTATGTAAGAACAAATTGAAACGACTTCCCCAGAGTATCGGCCATCTAAATAAATTAAAGTAAGTTTTATAATTCCCTCGAAAATGAATGTGGGAAATGTGCTACTTAACATAATTCAACTTATTAATGGAAAAAATTATAATTGTTCTTTTTATTTACTGCCAACTTTTAAAAGCCATCTTCTGGTTTGAAGTTTCTCTAACTAAACACTAGTGTTATATTTTGCAATTTCAGAGAATTGGGCTAAGTTAGTAATATCAAAAATAATTATAATAAAACAAGAGCCTCTATTTTGTGTTTAGGAAATTCAGAAAAATGTCCAAATCTCTAACACCATAATCCGGCTGTCCCAAAATTGAGAAGAATATTCCATCCAAGAATCTATGAGTCGAAGAAAATGTCTCCCAAATTTGTGATCGATCGTCTTTTACATTTCTATTCTATTGTTCACTATTTTAGGAATCTCTATCTACATGATAATCAATTGATTAATTTACCTGGAAGTATTAAACGTCTTCATTTAATAACCATTGACTTGAGTGAGAATTCGTTCCAACAAACTGAGACTTGTGCCTTGGAAAATAAATTGGGTTTCCCAAGTTTAGTTGAACTTGCAGCCAACGCAACTCTTCAGCAAAGGTGATTTGCCATTCATTCTATACATAAAAGTCTATTATTATTTTAAATGAAAAAATTTCATTTATAAATTATAAATAGCATATAATTTTGTTAAAAATTACCGAAAATTTGTTATTTCTTTTATCATCGGTATGGATGTTAATATATATCTCCCTTTTATCTGCCCTACTTTGAATAAAAAGTAAAAATCTGGAGTGGCCTCCCCTCGACTTTCTCGTCTAAACTTATATAGGTGAGTTACTACGATTTTTAGAAAAACATTTCAGGTAAAGGTATCTCTTCCTGTTGTCAGAAATACCCAAAAGTTGCTAGAGATCAAGGATTTTGCTGAAATGCAGGTATGTAAATTTTGCTTATCTACATTAAAGCGTGCACGAGTTATCATGATAACCAACATACACACACATAATTCTAAAAATAGTATTTTCGGACTCAGGGAGATTCAAAACATCAAGAACAAATCTCGAGATTGAATTTTTGGAAGATAACAATAATGTCCTTATAGATGTACGAGAAAGTAAAAAGATGACATTCCTAAGTCCCTTAATAGACTCTTCAAAACTTTCTCTTTCCTTTCCATTTTTGATATTAATTGAAAAATCAATATAATTCATGCCAGCCTCATACTAACAATGAGTTAAGTTTCTGCAGAAATAAAATCCATCATTCCTCCCAAAGCGACGTTTGTCCGCAATACAAGAGAGTCATCGTCCCAACATCCCTATGTCGTTAAACTCGCGACTAGTTAATTCCATTCTCTCTTTATCCTCATGACCTCCTAACCTCCCTGCTATTATCTTCCCTAAAACTTACAATCTCCAATCTTTAAAATTCAACCTCCACAAGCATCTTTTAATCTTCACTCTCTTCACTCCTGAACTTCCTGGTTGCATGTGACCACTGGTTATTATAGGTCCGTTCGACTTTATGCTTCCATATCCAAGAAAGGGTGAAATCCTATTTCTACTTTTTTTATAATACGTATAGGGTTTCCTAAAAAGCAGGCATTTTTAATGTTGGTGTATAATCAAATCTCAATTCATAGTGAAACAAAAGATGGAATATTTAATCCATTTCAATAAAAATTCTCGTGATATATATATATAGTATCATTAAAAACTATATTCTTTTTAGGATACCCTTTTAAATGAGGTATTGTTTATTAAAAGAGGGAATATTTCCTAACATCCTTTAAGAAATGGGCATATTTTGATTAGATACTTCTCGTATCTCAATGAAATCATAAAACGGACTTATTACTAGGTTATTTTTGTTTCATATTTTAAGAAACGTACTTGAAAACCAAATTCATCAATTTATTTTGATACCCATAGTAAATATAAGAATCAATTGAAAAGAGCTAACACGAGCAAAGAATTTATTATATAGTATTAAGTTCCATGAAAAATATTTAATCCCAATTTAAAATTATATTTCCCAAAATAGTAAAAATATTTATATCTAATGAATGATTGATATTGATGACGAAATATCAAAAATATTTTTTTTACCTAGGTTTAAATTTTATTTGAATACTTAAATAATTTAAGTATTATTATTTAAAAAAAACTTAAAGATTGTTTTATTGACAATGATTTTCGAAGGTTTTTTCTTGGTTTTCTTCAGCAAATAAAATGAATGTTTTTTTTTTCTTAAAACCAATTATTAAAAAAAAAATTTTTAATTATAATTCAAACTATGAAATATCTATTTTCTTATCTAAATATATATAAAAAATGAGTTGAATATAAAAAATTTTGATTTAAAAAATATTTATTAATTATATTCTTTTGCAAATTTCAGACTATATTATAATGCGGCCATTATTCCTCATACTCTGGTGGTTCTATTAGATAACGCAAACTACTGTCCTTGCGGCAAGGCTTGTTTTGATAAATATTTAAAAAAAAATATCATTTTTGATATTAATTTGATTGCAAGCACAACGATTTTTTCAACTCTCTCGTTTGGGCCCCTTGCGCCTATTGAAACGTATTTTTGTTCGCAACGCTGCCTTGCCACTTTGAAATCTCCTTTGGAGAGGTCTTTTAATTAATTCAATTCAAATGAGCAAGAGGAACGATGACTTTAAAATATTAACACCACTACATAGGATATATTCAAAACATTAACAATCAAGGATTATTTATCTTTATTTACATCCTATTTATTTATTTATTTAATTCATTTATCCTCTTAAAATAAATTTTATACACAAAAACTTCAATTTTATTTTAATATACTTAAATTGATCGAAAAATATTAAATTTTTTTAAACATTTTTATTATTTTGGTAAAATCGAAGTTTTTTGTATTTTCTTTGTTTATGCTTAATTGAATTCCTGTTAAGAGGATTTATTAAGGTAAACATAGAATTTGTTATCACTTATCAATTAAATTTTTGAAATGTATAAATTTTTAAATTAAGATTTTAAAAGCTTTTTTCTAGAATAAAAAAAAATCCAATTTTCTTAATATTGTTATAAAAACGAATTTTTCAATAAATTTTTTATTATAAGAACTTATCTTTTTCTTTTTAAATGTTATTTTTATTAATTGAATTGAAGACCTTCATTTTCTCTATCATATGAAGACTCATTATAAAATTAGCTTCTCTCATAACTTTAACATTAATGCATGCATCCTTAAACAGTAGTGAAAGTTTAAGGTCTCAACTCACTAAAACACCAATTTAGGTTCAAAAATTAAAAAGCAGAAATTTCGATCCATTTTAAAAATAGAACTATAGAAAAAGTATATGTACAACTTATATGGAGAAAACTATATTTTAATTTAACTATTATATATATATATTCAAATAGGGAATCCCCACCCTCTAATATGGGAATAAAATAATTTAATGAAGCCCAAGGATAAAAAAATATAATAAAAATTTATTTTTGGGATAAATTTTTTAATAAAATAATATTGAAATTTTATTAACAATTTAATTTTCCAGAATATTTATCTTTCAAGTTGTTTTGTTATTCATTTTCTTTTTAAATTTAAATAGCGAAATTATATTTATAAAATTTAAATATCAAAAATCAAAGAGAAATATTTTTCAATTTTTAAATGTGAATAAAATTGAACTAGAAAAATAATTGAGAAAATAGATAACAAAACCACCAAAAAAAGCAAAGATAATTTTAAAATTTTTTTTATATAAAAGCAACACATTCGTCGCTTACAGAGTAACACTATATGGATCAACTTTTTGTAAAATCAATTCATGAGAATTACAATGGATTCAAATTTTTTGACAAAAAATTCTTGACAGCTACCATCAAGAACCTAATGCCACAAATCAATCCATTGAAATTCTCATAAATTGATTTTACAAAAAGTCGATCCATGGAGCGACGAAATGACAAGAGAGAGATATGTTAATCTGATTGCTTTTCACAGAAATTTTTAATTAAAATTAGGGATCAATAAAATAGAGCATTAAAATGGAAAATTAAAATGAAACACACTGAAATATATTTTTGTGAAATGCTTATTCATTGCCTGATTTCCAATTGCACATATTAATGATCGAATTTAGGAAAGTTCAAAATTAAAAATCACCCTCTAAACATTTAATGTACAATTCATATCATGTTTTAAAATTAATTTTCTTTATAGTAAAAAATAAATATATATTTTCATTTAAATTTTTTAAAACGCGTATCGAAAAATTTTTATTTTGAATTAATTTTTTCTTTTCTAACGTGATTTATTTAAGAAACATGGCACATTCTACAATGAATATGTGTCAGTAGTAATCATCTGATCTACCTAGGATACATAGCTAAGTGAAAAAAGAAATGGGACATGCCAAGTGCTGCTGCTGTTGCTGGTTTTGAGCTTTCAAAACAAATTTCTCATCTCTTGTGAAATGTGCACAGCGATAACATGATTTTTACTAAATATTGTACTCTTTTATTTAAATATATTTTTTTTTATTTAGATTAGCAATAAAATATATCATTTGAGAAATTTACATTTAATAAAATTATAATATAAATTTTCGGATTTTTTTTTATTAATATTTTCATTTTTTTTTTTGCAATTTATATATATATTTATTTTTTTATTGATTTAATTTAAATGCCTCTTCCAAATATATTGCTCCCAGCCATCCAGCTTGATTTATTTAAAATGTAAATATTTATATATTATATAAAAACGAAAATAATAGTAGTAGATATATATATATATATATATTTTAAATGAAAATTCTCAAAATTAAATAGTGTATTTTAGCCTTTTTTAAACAAATTAGCAACGAATGCAAATATTTTAGCATTCTTGAGAATACCTTGTTGATACAAAATAAAATTATCAAGAGTAAAAAAAAATTAAATATTCGCTATGAAATTATTATTAAAGAGAATATTTTTGTTTTATATCGCCAAAATCATTAAATTTGTTAAAAAAAAGTTGTTTTTCACATTTTGAAAAATCACTGGAAGTAATGATTTATTTTCTTTCTCGAGAAAAAATTTTGAAAAGAATTTTTGTCTATTTCAATCAGAGATAGAGATTAGATTTTAAAATCCAATAGAAATTTTTTATAAACGAATATCAATGATTGAAATAAAGAAAAAAACGAAATGCTATAAAATTCTTTAAATTTCTTTGGTTTCAAAAACACTGAAATTTTAAAATGTGAAAAATTGCTTTTTTCATATAGAAAAGATCTTATAATAAAAAAATACATTCAGAAGGAAAGATAATAATAATAATAATAATAATAATAATAATAATAATAATAATAATAATAATAATATTAACAAACTTTGTTTAACTGCTACTTATGAGAATTCAGCAGGGAATTAAGATTTAAAATGTTTATTTTATAATTGTTATAAGAAACTTTACCCAAGGAGGAATCAGGGGCAGAAAGAGAAGGGGAGAGTAGGGTGGGGGAGACTAAGATTCACTTTCATACGTTGGCGAGTCATCCATTGACTGACTGCTACACAGAAATTAGTGTTCAAAAAGAAAAAAATTCAATTGTTATTATCTAAGATATACAACGTCTCTGTCATCATACCGACAATATCATTCTTATGTATTAAATATGTTTTCAATTTTCGTATTATATATCTATCATTTTTCCTGGTTGATTTTTTTATTTTATTTTATTTATTTATTTTTTTTTTTTTGTTTTTTGCTTTTTGAAGGAACAAAAAATTTCCTTCATTTTGTATCACTTGTGAACTGCATTCTAAGATTTTGGTCTAAGAGTAAAAAAATTTATTTTGTTAAGTTATTGTTGGTGTGGCTGACAGGTACGAGTGTGGCTGAGTTGGCTTGTGTTTTGTGTTTTAATGTTTTTATTTTGAAATATTCATATATATATTATTTATATATATGGATACATCTGATAGCAATGAATATATTTATATCTAATAGATATATATATATCTATATATAAATATATTAACTTAATATATTTATAATTAATAGATATATAAATATATACATAATATATCTATATATCTATAAAGTATAACTGGGTGTGTTTGTGTGTGTGAGTGTGTTTGTATCTTAACATAAATGAAATGTAATGACAAACACACCATTGTTGAATTAAAAAGAGATTAAATCCATGAGGGCAGCAACTGCAAGAATCGATCGCTGTTAGGCCTTTTTTCCAGGTTTGCCTCGAGTTTTTCCTGCAGCTTTGCGTTCCGATGTCGGTGTAGATGATTTGCTTTTCGATTCTGATGCTGCCTCTGTCACCGCTGCTTTAACACCTGAAAAAAAGCAAAAGCCATTATCATAAAAATATTTATCAAATTTTGATCAAATTTACTCTAGCCAGTAGTGAATGTTAAATGTTATTTTTAAGAAGAAATTAAAAAACAACAGCTTGGATATGGTCGATATAAAAACTATTGAAGAATATGGTTCATTTGGATATTTCCCCACTACATGACCGCTACTTGTACCAGATGGGAAAAGTATCGTCTTGCAAGGCAAATTTTATTTGCTATCAGCTTCTAGTCCATCTATACACTACAAATAATAGATATATCGGCCTAGTATATCATGAGAAGGCCATTTGCCAAGGGGATAAAGGAGTTAACATTTATACCGAAATGAAGACAACTTGGGTTCAAACCCACCTCATGGCAAAAATTTAACTATATAAGTGATGTCTCCTTCAAGGGAAAGAAATGGGTACTCATTCCAGTATAATCCAATTAGGTTGGAGTAACTCCAATTAATCCAAAACCAATCAATTTCAGACAGAAATGACTAAAATGAACAATATTGATTATTGGAAGTGTGCATTAATTTTAAGGGATTTTTTTTGTGAAAAAATGGTTACAAATTGATCATTCGAAATATTTCCCATCTTGCTGGTTATAGATGGATTCCAAGTTGAAAGAACGACACATCTTTAGAGGCTATCCATGAATCCACCCATTTTTTGGTATCCTCATAAGAATGGAAGTGCTGCTCAGACAATCCATGAGTCATCGATCGAAATAGTTGATAATTGGAATGAGCAATCTAGAGAATACGGCGAGTTTGATGGGATATTCCAGTTAAGCGGTTTTAACGTTTCCTTGACCTGTTTCGCAACATGAGGCCCTCGACGTCCCTCGGCTTCAACTCGTACGGCACCTAATTTCCTTGCATGTGAATCATTGCAATGGCCTTTACAGGGCTGGAAATCGTTGATCGATCATCATTTAATGATTCCACAAGTTCTTCTTACGTTTGACTCGGGTCTTCATCGAGTAAAGCTTCCACTTTATTATCTTCAGTTTTTCGGCTGAACTAAACGTTCCTTATCTTCCGTGCCAAAACACCTTTTTTATAGCAGAGAGAGAAACGAGTAGGCACTTGTTGAAATTGAGGGAGCATAATCATCAAAGCATAAATTCCGACAGTATTCGTGGCAAATTGCGTTTTGTTGGCCCAAAATTCGACATATTCATCGCTCAAAAGAAAAATGTCTTTTACATTTCGGTAAAATAAAACTGAAAACTAAAGCCTTGATGATGCTTTGACATTAATTTAGCAACAATAAGACCCGAAGCGATATATTAGTGAATGAAAATCTGTTAAAATTAATGCAAACTCCGAATATATATACATCATACTAATCGTTATTCATTTGAAATTAAGCTTTTAAAGCAATGAAAAATTAAACAATACAATTTATAAAAAATAAAAAAAAATTATTTTTAATTTTAAATGGTGTTAACTAGGAGATTCGATTCTTGGCTTTTTCAGCTGACAAATGGTATATTATAATAATTGAAGTGAAGAGTAGTCTTAATTAAAAGACAATAACGGAAATGTATTATCTAAACAACACTTCAAAAAATTGAAGGTAACCGAGTTGAACCAAAAATCTTTTATTAATTTATTAGGCATTTATGGTCTGAAATTCCAATGATTTTATATAAAGTGAAAAACTTTGTTGAAAATGTTATTATGGACTAAGAGAGCTTTGTTTGAAATAGTGGGTGGATTACAAACAACATCCCATAGACTGAGTGCCAATCAATATATCGTATATTAAAAAGCTCTTCTCGCAAAAATGTCTTATCTTAAACAAAGATGTTAATGATTTACAAATTATTTATATATATTTTTTTAATGACCTCGATAATATAACCATTTGGCCAGCATGAACAAATTATTTAGATAAGTAGGTTGAAAGATTAAAAGAAAAAACTTACTTCGTGTTTTAGTCGATCTTGTAGTGAGAGGAGTTTCAATGGTGGATTCAGTTTTTTTAATCGCCTTGGGCGTTTTAGCCTTTCTACCACTACTTTTAGTGGTTGGTGTTGAGGAAGTAGAATTTGCTTGGGATGCACTTCGTCTTTTAGGTGAGGTAGAAGAAGTGGCGGCAACAGCTGCTGCTGTTGTAGTGGCGCGTTCTCGGACAGACAATCGCTTTTCAGGTTGTGGAGTCTCTTTAGTTTTTGCTATCTCTTTAGAGGCTTTTGATTTTTCTGCTTTTTTACTTTTACTTTGGCGTGAAGATTTCTTTCTCTCTTTTGGAGCCGGCCCTTTTTCATTTTGTTGATGATCTTCTTCTTCTTCTTCATCTTCTTCTGAAGATTCCTCATTTCCATCTTCGCTTTCAGATGTCTTTTTATTTAAATTTTTTCTTTTCCTTTTTTTTAATTGGGATTCGTCTTTATAAAGAGAAACATCCACTGAAATAAATTAATAAAAAAAAGTTAATATTTATTAAATTAAAAAAAAATATATATATATTTTAATAAAATTTAATATGTATGTCTCTCTTTTTTTTTTAATGGGAGAAATTTTCTTTCTTTCAGTAAAAAAAAAAAAAAAAAAAAATACATGAAAATGTGTAGATATTTTGAAATATAAAAAATTTATATTTTTTGTAGTTTATGATTCTTTAGAAACAAATAAGAAAATTTAGTTTATTTCATAGTTGTTTTTATTAATAAGTAAATTACATTTTCGGTTTAATTGTAATTTATTTGTATTGGATAAAACGTTTCGCCAACTCATTCTGTGGCATTCTTCAGGTATAATTCATATACAAATCACAATGAGTCTTACATTTTGATTCTAGATAAAAGACAAAATTAGTTGCTGAAACACGCATCAAATAGAAATAAACGACAATTAAACCGAAAATTTAATTTTTGTTAAAAGAGGAAAAGTTTATAAAATTAAAGTTGAAAGAGACGAATTTTTTTAATATTTTAAATTTTTACCCATTGAGAGTTTGTGATTCTAAAGCTATTATCAAAACTATTAGCATCAAAAATGTAAATCAATAATGGCCTGTAGTTCTCCTACTAATAGATTAATAGACTTGCAAATTATAAACTGGGTTCCACCAACTGCGTGAACTGATCCCGAAGTGTACGCAATATGAAAATAGTAAACGTTTTTATTATTAATTATTTTTATTATTTATTCATTAGTGAAGATGAATCGTAGTTAACAATTAGTTCTTGTACTTGTTGGTACAAATCTCCACTAGACCAAGTTTCTATTAACTAACATGCAAACCATTTGGAGGGGTAAGCAGCTTTTAATGTAAAAATCCACCTTTACATTTGTCTTTTCAAATCACTATTATCTTTTTAAAAAGGTACTTACATCCATCTGGATGTTCTTCTGTGAGAGGAGGTTTTTCTGAGACACCTTTCTCCACATCAAGAGCTCGATTAAGAATACTTTGTGCTCGTTCTCGTTCTTCTGGCGGCAACTTATATTTATCTTTGTCCATTTTATGTAACTCTAGATTAGTAAGGATGCAGTCGAAATCTAACGTAAAAAAAATCATTTTGGATTAAATACAGAAAAATTTTAAGAATTAATTTAAGTTATATATATATATATATATAAAGCTATATACTACAAATATATGGGGCATTCCCCGAAAAAACAATCAATACCTTTTATTTTTTTTATTTCGAAGAAATTTTAAAATTATCTTAGTATCATATTAAAAATGTGAAATATATCCCGTGCAATTTTATTCCCAACCCTATTTGTTTTTGAAATTTGAAATCCCCGATTTTTGAAATTTAAATATCTCAGTTAAAACAAGGTGAATTTTCAAATTTAGGCTCAAATGAAAAATAAGAAAATTATCTTTTAAAATCCATAAAGAAAAAACTAAATAAAATTAAAAAATTATAATTTAGTTATAAAAAAAAAAAGGAAAAGAAATCATCATTTTTCCATTATTTCGTTTTAAGAAGGATCTATAAAATTCTAAAAATAATAAATTTCATTTTTAATTTTAATGTATTTTTAGATAATATATAATATTTTTAGATAATAATAATTATCTCTAAACAAGGAATAAAACAGTGTTGTTCAATTTACTTTGATTCTGATAGTAATTTAATTATCAAATTTTAGTCTTTGCGAATACAGAGAGGTAATTAGAGGCAAACAATAATTCTTTTTAACAAGAATATTAAAAATTTAATCCAGAATTTTAATTTTACTTGCCAATAATATCATAGAAGTCCGCGGTGTATACATCTGTTGGTTTATTGTCTTTCTTTTCTTGAGAGAGCCAACGGATTTTGATTTTAGGGCTTGATCTATAAATATTTTGAACAGCTTGGCAAACATAAAAGCTGTCTTCAAGATTTCGCACTGCAAGAAATTCATTTCTGGAAAAAACAATTAAATAATTCTTAAATTATATAAATGATTAATATATTAAAATTTCTCAAAAAAAAAATAAAACATACTTGTAAAACACGATAAGTTTATCGTCTTGTTGTTTGATTGATTGATTAGTTTGTTTAGAAAGAAACGCCAGTTCAGGGAGCGGACTCTGGTAAGGTTGAGTCTGAGTGCGAACTCGTTTTGGTTTACGTTCATCAGAATCAACTTCAGCTAATTTCACATCGCCCGACGGCTGAAAAAAATCAAAAAATTTCATTAAAGTATTTAATAATAAATAATAAAAAAGAGCCAAAAACAACTTTAGATCTTTAGATCGAATTTCTCATTGCAATCTCTTAAGTTCAAATTACTATATTATAATGGTCAAAAAAAAGCTTGTGGAGGAAGGAGTTTTTTTGTGAATTAATCTAACATATATACATATTAATAAAAGACATTGAGAAGCAGTTAATATATTTGAGAATTTTTGCTAAAATTATACTCATATTTCAGTTTTTATAAATTGTTTTTGAAAACTTCAACAATTAAAATAATATGTAATAAGATCAGGGGTTTTCTAGTTTAAAATGGAAAATATTATTTAGGTTACTTTGCCACTCTAAGTGGATCCTATATATAGCTCAAAAATTTCAAAATTATGGATTAGACCATTCGGTTCTCAACGACTCATATATATATATATATATAAATGTTGTTTATCCTGAAAGTGATTAAAGAAGAATAATAGAAAAAATTACTTTTTTTCTTTTGCTATTTCTCGGAGGAGTAGCAACTCGATATTCAGGTTTGGAGCCTTCTGAACGAAGATTAGCAGTTGTTGGAGATTGAAGTGAAGGATTAGATGCCTTTGAAGGTGAAGTAGTGCTCGTGATGTTTGTGTCTGCACTGGTACTTGATGTAGTTGTTGTCGTATTTGGGCTAGTAGTGGACGACGCAGTTTCAGCAATTGAATCCGATTTGATGGTCTCCTTTTTCGGAGATGATACCTCTGTAGCCGATGTGGTGTTAGTAGTAGTTGGCGGAGTTGAGGAATTTGTTGTACTTGCAGGGGGAGTCTGGACATTGTTTGTTGGAGATGCAGAATTGTTTGCAACTGAAGGTAATGAAGCAGATTCCGTCACAATGGGAGCTGTCGAGGTGGGTTCCACTAAAGAGCTGTTGCTGCTGTTCTGACTATTGGTAGATTCTGTTTCATTTGATGTTATTGTGGGTGTTGAAGGTGTAATTGAGCTAGTCGTAGATCCCTCTTGTTTTGCAGGATTTGAAATATTTATACCTGAAAACAAAAATTAATATAGTTTGATGATAACAATTTTTTCAAATATTAAATAAGGATAATTAGAGTCTGATTCAGTTAGAATCGAATAAGAGAGACTCGGGATTAATGTAAAAGAAGAAGGCTAGGCTTTCACTCGACTTGCTTGACTCACTTTTTAGATTAAGAATAAAGTGTAAATTTCATTTTCAAAATCAAATAAAAAAAAAAGTAAAAAAGAGATATGCAAAATATCGTCTCGTTTTATCAAAATATATGGCCATGGTCATGTAAAGTAAAGCTTCATCTTGAATAAAAATCTTATATAACCAATCACACAATTTATTCTAAATAAAAAAAAATTAGATATTTAAATTTGCTTTAGGTTATAACCAAATTAACACCTTTAGAATGGATATTATCTATTATTAGAATTTGAAAATTTAATAATTTTTTTGCTTTTCTCTAAAATGAGATAATTTTTTAGAAATTGAACTTTGTATGCACGTGTGTGAACAAATGAAATCACAAATCTTATATTACACCAAGTTATAAAAAATTTTAAATCTGTTTGTATTGTAAAGATGATCAAGTAAATTTGCATACTCTCCATTTGGTTTTTGCATGGTATAAAAAATAGATTTGATTTATAAACTAGCAACTTCTTTTAATCCAAGTCACAAGATTTATTCCGGATATTCTCAAAAGCAAAAATATGATTTAGTGGCGGACTAAGATTTCAAGATCTTTTTTTATTTTTGCACTTGGACTTAAAACGTACTAAATTAGACCTAAATAGGTTAGTTTTCTTCTCTCTCTTTGATCACACATATCCAGAAATATTACTCTTGACAATAAAAATAATCATATTCTAATAAGAATCTATATAGAAGTTAAGTAAAATATTGGTTTGGATTTTATTTAATAGTGATTTGGAAAGAGTGGGCACGTAGAGGCAAATGACCATACTCCTATATTCTTGGAGCCTTTGGAACATTTTTTTAATTAACTTCGCATTGATTGTTTAAAATATAAACTAAATACGTATATATTAGAATTGTCTAAAAAAAAAAAGGAAAATCAGATTATTAGAATCAATCTTTTAGTTAGATTTAATATCTTTGATATAATAAACTTCCTTAGGACATATTGAAAGTGTTCATTTCAGAATTTAATATAAATACAAGAAAATAACTACGATACTTTAAGATAAATTTCAGAAAGAAAGAAAATAAATAAATGAATTGAAAATTATTTAAGATAATAAGAAACATAATAAAAACATTACCAGAAAGATTTGACGCCGAGGAGTTGTTTTGCGTAGATGTAGGCGAATTGGGAACGGCAGCCAGAGAATCATGCATTTGCGAAACATGAGGAGGCACAGGGGTGGTCATTGGAGATGAGATTCCAGTTGGTGCAGAATTCGACACAATCTCATCCATTTTTTTAGATAAATCTTGAGTTGGCGAGGGAGTGGCATTCAAAGGCCCCTCAACGCCATTCGAAGTCGGCTTCACGACCGGCTGAGCGATATTTATCGTCTCTTTGATCATTTTCTCCGGACTTCGTTGCATTAAAAGTGTTGCTGCTGCTGGTGAGGACGAAGGCGGGATTTGTGACTGTTGTTGTTGTTGCTGCTGCGGAATTTGTTGAGATTGTGGTGGTGTCGGCATTTGAACCGGTGGTGGCTGAGGTGGTGGTGGGCTCGGCTTATGTTCTTGAATCAAACTAACAGGCAGATTTACGTTTGTATTTGTTGTTGTTGGGCTCGTATGGTTGACATTTAATGATTGAATGCCAGTCACTGCGAGTGGTTTGCTTGGGCTATTGCCTGTATTATTAATTGGTTTCGGTGGAGTTGAAATCGCAACAGAGGATGATGGGGCATTTGTATTTGTAGGCGAAGTGCTTACAACTGTTGGTGGCGTAGTGGGGCCCACTTTGGGCGGTGGTGGTGCACCCGACGCAGGAAGGGCGGTTTTCACGGCGGGTGCACTCATCGCCACCTTGCACGTCTCTATCTAAAACACACAAACAAACAAGCAAATTACATTTATTTAAAATTTATAAATATTTATATTTGCTTAAAAAGTAACATTATTAACACAACTTGCAATCATGATTGTATAAAAATCGGAGTAGTACCAAAGTAAACATTTCAAGCGGGATAAACAACAAATTTAGAAAAAATTTTTCAAAAATTACTCCTTTTAAAATATTTTGATTAAAATAATTCTATGTAATTTTTAAATTAAATAATTATTATTATTTCAAAAAAATTAACAAAATTTCGTAAAAATGATTTTATTCTAAAGTTGGTATCATAGCATGTTGTTCCTTAAGTACTAGCCATATTACACAAATAGCATTAATAAAATCAAAAAATAAATCAAATTAGAGTAAAGAAATAAATTTGTAATCATTGAACTCATATCGGTATATGATGGATAAATAGGCAAACAAAATAAAGAGAAAGTGAAAAGACGCACCTTAAATGTTTGTTTACGCCAACAAGCCTCTCGGGTGCCTGGAACAGGCCCAAATCTTCTTTACTCCCCTGCCGTGCTTTCAAATGCTTTTCTCCACGTGTTTCGTGATTTCACAACAAAACAACTTCAATATCACAAAAGAGAACACCTTAAGAACCACAATCGATCATTAAATAACATCTAGAATGCCTTTTATTTGCATGAATTGATTATGTCCTTGACTACCGCTGAAAAGTCCGCCATAATGTCACAATTTTTGCTGCCCGATGATCAGTTTAGATGGCGTCCTCAAAGAGAATAAATGAACAGACGCTTCATTCGCAACAAAAAAATTAACTTTTTCTTTGCTTCCTCTTCTAGTTCCTCATTTACCCGCAAGGCTGCATTTTTTGTTAAATTATAGAAAATTTAGTTATACCAGGATTCAATTTTATATTTACTAGTATAATTTCCAACGACGCTTAGTTTGTTAACAGTATTTTATAGAAAATTTTAATATTTATTATTTAAAAAATTAAATTTTTATTAAAAACTATAAGAACTTGTACATAATAGTTAATCAACTTATTATTTTATTTTAGTAATAAAAATTCTTCAAAAAAGACACTTCGTTGCGCATTTGTCAACCAAAGGGGATGAAATTCGTGCTGAAATGCTTTTCATCCTGAAGTGGGATTTAATTAAGTATGAAAAATTAATATTCTAGAAGGTTCATATAAAATATCTGGTAAAAGGCGAAGTCAGTCCCCTCTCTATGATATAATGAATGTGAGATAATTTTTGCTTCTGATGGTTTAGAGATTTTTTTTTATCTCTTTGGCTTCTTTGCATAGTAACATATATATATATATTATTTATAACGTATTATTCAGGCATATTTATTTATATCAATTAGTATCCAATTGATTTAAATAAATTTTATTATTAATAATTTATTCTTTTGGAAATGGTATAACTATATTTTTCTAGTATAACTTCCAAAAGATTTTTTGGAACGTGCATGAGTCAACTTGAGGGGACAAATTTACCATGAAGCAGCTATTTTGGGTATACCAGGATTCAATTTTATATTTACCAGTATAATTTCCAACGACGCTTAGTTTGTTAAAAGTATTTTAAGAGATAAGATTTCTAGAAATCCCAGAGCGGCCCAACTATATATTTATATTTAATAATCGAGTAATTTGATATCGAGTGTCAGTCTTTGAAATATAATAATAAAAAGTTACCGAAAGTATGGGAGAAATGAATCAGCAGAATATAAGGACCTTATATCATTTATTTTGGCCGGATTGACGCCAGGCCATTTTCACTTGTTAGCGTTCATTTGAATGATCGTCATCGCCTCTCGAAGTATATGAATTTATATTAGACAAAGGCCCACCCTTAAATCAAATCTTGCACTGAAAATCATTTCCCATCAAGCCGGTTCAAATATTTGCAAATAAATGATATAAGATGTCCTTATATTCTACTGATTGATTTTTCCCGTCCTCTCATCAACTATATCCAACATCAATACCAACGCTTTCATAATATTAAAAAGGTTAAATAGGTTAGTTAGCACAGTCCTCTTTTCTAAGTTTTCGTACTATAAATTTTAAGGAAAACCGTTCTTGCATAATAGTTGTAAATATTTCATCAA
>JAAAKE020098411.1:0-18998 GCA_010014785.2 Anisolabis maritima
TCTTCTCTTGGCCTTCTTTTTTTAACCCCCGCCCCCCCCCCCCCTTTCTTCATCTATTATTCTTTCATACATATATATAAAAACTGTCAAGGTATCTCGAAAAAAGAACGTTTGAAAAAGAAAAACGAAATCAAACGAAATTATTTATTTAAACATAATTTTATTTTTTGTCAAAATGGTTACTTTTCCCAGGGCGTAAATGTATTAATAGAAAAATGTCAGAAATATCTAAAGATTTTAAATATTTCAAGAAAGACATTGGTAAGAATGGTGTATACACTGGAGAACAAAAACTTAATAGGCTCTTTTAGTTGGATCAAACTATACAGAACCTTCATACTATTAAGGAGTGAATATTGTATTTTTAACATGTTTAAGGGTTTCACTTCTAAAATAAAGAAGTTTTTCCATGCACTGAAATAGGAACATATGAGTAGTTCTTTATTTTTACTTTCTATTATTAATATATATATTATAATACATTTTAATATTATTAAATTTATTAAACAAAAAAAAGAAAAAAAACAAACATCCATGAAATGTGTATTTTTATTTTAGGTTTTTATTTTATTTGTTTAAAAAAATGTTTTCAAATTTATTAAAAATTTTGAAGATTATTTATGAATCTTTTTTTTTTTAATTAAAAAAATAAAACCGTTTTCCTTCCTTTATTATAATCTCAACCAACCATACTTAAAAATTGCAAAATTCCAATAAATACAAGGAAAAAAGAACAAAAAAAAATTCAATTTAAATGAAATTTCTAATAAGAATAAAAAATAAAGGAAAACAATTCTAAAGACATTATAAGACAAAAAAAAAGGCCCCATAAACAAGAACGCTACTTGCTTTTATTTTCGTAAATTTCGAAGCATGACATTACGGAAAATTGAATTCCAAACATCTGATTTACTCTTTTTAAAAAATATTTTATAGATCCCTCTGTGGGGGTTGAAATTTTTATTTTTCTCTTTTAATTTTAAAAAGAGAGAGAAGAAAAACCACCGAGTCTCATCGTCTCATAAAGAGGACAGCAAAATGCCAGCCTTAGTTCGGAGTTGTCCTTCCTACTGTAGAAATCAATCATTAGAAACTTTTTACTAAAAAAATTTATTCAAAAAAAAAAAAAAAATTAAAATTAAAAAATGTATGAATGAGAAAAGTTCGAACGGTAATAAGAAGCTCTGCTAATCTTGTTTTCATGGTGGGCAGCAGAGTGAATATGGCTAGGCCCTGATACCAATTTAATCAATTTCGTTATTTTTTTTTTTAAGTCTCGGCATCTGAGGCCATATAGACTTCGTCCTCATTTATTTATATTAATTGATCAATATAATATAAATATATTTTTGTTGCTCAGGACGGGAAACGAAACACACCTTTGGTACTTGAGGCGAGACCTTTCCATCTACACCAAGGGACAGACGGTTATTAGAGTAGTTTAAGAGACAACGGTTACTCCCATTTACCCGAACAGCGGCAAAAGACTACATCAGTAAAGTGGGCCCTAAACAATTTTATGGGGGATAAGGGTTAATTCATTTCAAAGATCATCTAATAAATAATTGATTTATGAATTTTAATCAAAACCGTTAGAGCGAATATTGAGAAAAAAAGTTCTAGGACTCTTTTTTAAATTTACATAATTTATTATTTTATTAAAGATTTTTATATTTTATATAAGGATCTTAGTAATCTGAAAGAGAAGTGGCTGGCATTATTACACTTCTTCCATTTCTAATCTTGTTTTCATCATGTGACAGGCCGATCTTTCTCGATGACCTACATCTAAATGTCAATTAATTAGAGATATTTTAAATATTTAAACATGACAACATTTCCTTTCTTCAAATATAAAGAATGCACTCTTCTATAAAGTGTTTATTCGAAGATCGACCTAAAAAGATTAAGAAAAAAAAAAAAACGAAGGAATTTTTCAAGTTTCATTTTTTTATTTGGAAACAATTTAAGTATATAAATTCAAATACATCTAATAAATATTATATTAACAATGATTTAAAATTAATTATTCTATTTTAATGGACTGGATTTAAAATTTTGGGGAAGAACTTGAATTAATTTCTTAATCTATGATTATAATCCAAAAGGTCTCTTTCTCTAGAAAAGGAGGGCAAAAATTGATATTTGTTTCTTTATACAATTATAATTCGTTTTTAATCATCAAAAAAAAAAAAAAAAAAGTACGCAGAGAAATTAAATTGATTGAAGACCTTTCATGAATTATCACTTAAATTGAAATTGAAATATCAAAAATACCACTCAGCCCTCGATTTTTTTTTTCATTATTCTCCCCCATCCTGAAAAAGCGTAAATTTCTCAAAATCTTATTAATTTTCTCAAAATATTGCACATTTTTTTTTATCAATAGCCTTTTTTGTTTGTTTTGGACGGCACCTCACCGAAATAATAAATAATATTTATTTGTGATAAATTTTCTCGATGTTTATAAAGTGAGCCTGTTTTTTTTTTTTTTTTTATGATTTTGAGAAAATAAAACAAAAAAAAATTATATCAGTTTATTTTTGTGCCTTTTTATTCTGCGATTAAATTTAAAGAAATAATTGTTTTAAATATTCCTATTTTTTTTAATCTATTAAATTTATTAATGATTAGATTATAGTGTGAAAATGATTTTATTTTACTTTTTTTTTTCGTCTTCATGCATATCTTCTAAAGAATGGAGATACAAATGAATATTCAGTCATTTAATTCCTTATCCTATCTATCACTCCAACATCTCATCTCCTTTACTTCAACTAATCGTAGATTCGTCGAGTTAAAAACTTCCTCTAGGTTTCCTTTTAATGACTCCAAGGATAAATGAAATGGAAAATTTTTTCTTTTGCCAAAGACTTTCAGTCAGGCTCACTCGTTTTTTGGCACCATAAATTCATACTTTAAAAGAAAACATAAAGGAAGTTTCTTTGAATATATCAATCTTCTTCCATCCTTTTTACATTTCTTTCCTTCATTTTGAATTGACAAGATAATGGAGATAGAGAACGGAGAATGTTAGGCATCCCAGGGGTAGAAATTCCTTTCGTCTAGGCTAAAACGGACCCTGGTGCCTCTTGCGCGGCGAACGACGGCGTCGACGATGTCGACGGTAGCGAAGGCTCAGGGTTTATCGGACGGAGAGTGCGATCGGGTCTTCAAGTGTTTACGACGGGGGTGCTTCGGGCATGGCTGTACCATCAGATGGTGTCTCCAAGAAGCCTCTAGAGTTCCTTGGATCTCGGCCTGACACAGTGGACACTTGATCACTCCTTCTTCCACTGAAATCAAAACACACACTTTCCCTCAAGGGGCTTATTTGGAAGGAGAGAAACTAAAATTCTACGTACCATTGCAATTAGAAATGTGTAAGTCGTAAGAAGTAGAAGATATTGCGAGTTTGCACCTTTGGCATAATCGATATTCATCGCTCTTGTCGCATTCATCTAAAAAATTTAATCATTTCTATTAAACTTAGTCTTCTTAAAAATAATAATAGAATAGTGATTGTTATGAAAGCAATTATACTAAATACCTGCTAAATGTCTGGCAAAAGATGCAATCTCTACAACTTGTTTGCAATTGTGACATCGCATTAACATCGGGCAGGAGCGCCAGTAATGGACATTCAGGCTTTCCTCATTGAAGCTTTCCTCTTTATTCTGGCAAAATATGCAGATTCTAGAAATAAAACCATAACAACAATAATACCAATAAATGGAAAGAAAAATTAATATTATATGAACAGTTTGGAGGCCAAAGTGGAGAGGAAAACAACAAAAAACAATTAATTCAGAAATTTGCAATTTTATTTTAATTGTATTGAAGAAATAAAAAAAAAAAAGGGAAAATAATTGTGAAATATTTTCTAATCCTCTACTACCGAAAGTTGACTGTGAGACCAGGACCATTGCACAATTTGACACATGACCTTCGATCAAAAGAAATTAGTCGGCGCCTGCATGTCGGGGAAATTGATATTTAAACACCTAGACCTATCTATCTATACAACCAAGGAAGTAATACAGGAATGAGTTGTGAAATGGATTCCAAAGTGGCGGTGCAGGATTCACAGTGCTGACCCCACAAGAACAATGCCAGAAGAAGAAGATGCTCATTTATTAAGTTTTTGACTTTGATTTTGTAGAATTTCTTTAAAACTATCATGTCTCCAAACACCTCCGCCAATGACACCTTCCCTATCTATCTGAACTTTCTCATAATTCTATTTACATATAACATACATTCCATTCATATCTAATTCATCTTTTCTCCCTCCCCCTTCAACAACCTCTACGACGATTGGGTTACATATCTCATTCAGACCCAGAATCTTTGAATTAATAAGAATTAACTTACTTATCAGCAGGAGTAATTTTACTAGCGTTGGAAGATGGATGAGGTATAGCCACAGCGTTTTCTTCCTGATGAGACGTGTCACTAGGAGAGGTGATAATGCTAGCCGATGAGGAGGAACTTGCAGGGGGACTCTTGGTAGTATTAGCAACGGTAGTACCCAAGCTGGAGGACATGAGAGCTGCTGGAGGCGGATGTCCAGCCAACGCTCCAGATGCTTGAAGACATGTCGCACTCTGACTCATAGCCAAACCGCCAGGTGGGATGCACGCCTGCAGTGCATTTCTTTCCAAAATCTCTTTCTTGCGCTAATAACCAACAGGTATTTACAATTATTTGTAAAATTTGAGGATCTTAATTTTTTTTTCAATTTGCATATAATTACCTCAATGTCTAATTTATCAAACTCATGGAAAAGTTGCCGGTAGAGAAGATTTCGACGAGTGATATCGTCATCGGGAGGTAATTGTTTCCTTACGAGGCGGGGGTTCACTCGATATACGAGGACGAGGATCCTTTCAGCCACTTTTCGGACAGCTTCAGCCGGATGATGAAGTCCAGCGGCGCCTAATTCACTCAACACACGACATGTCAAGCCGCTAATGCAAGAAAATTGAATAATTGTTAATTCTCAAAAAAAAAAAAAAATACTTTGGATTATTTATTATTATTTTCAATTCGTCTACCTGTGTTTATCTTGGGAGATGCCGTGACTCAAAACCAGCTGCTCCACCATCTCCAGTCGACTGAGTGCCAATCGAGGATGTGTGGAGCTCGTAAGGGGCCTCGTCAAAAGGACAGGAATCACGTGAAGTTCCCTTTGTAGGGTCAGAAACAACAAATGAGTGGGACTCTTATTTATAATAATATATCTCAAAAGAGATGAAGGTGGAATTTTATTTTTATTTCAATTTATTTTTAATATCTAAACAAATTCACCTCCTCTCTGCCATAAATCGATTTACTTCATAGAAATTTTTATATTTAAAAGAAAAAAAAGGAATCTCTAATTTAAAACTAAATATTTACTTGACTTCTTGGCAATCGGCCATTGTGAGGATCGTATGCACGGCCATGTTATGGATACGAGGAGTTGGGTCCCCAGATTTGCTAAGTAACTCAGGTAGAAGTCGATCTACACTGCCACCCCCTTCAGCGGGGCTCACCCTTAAAAAAAAAAAAGAAATTAGTTAATTTTAAATTTAGATTACGTTACAATAAAAAAGTGAATTGTTAAAATATGAAGTTATAATATGATATGTGGCTCATTTCCGGGCCTCGAAACAATTTTTTGCGATCACAAAAAAATTTTGCAGTTTTTTTTTAGGTATTCCAACATCAAATTAAATTTCTAGACTGCCCATAGATAAGGTTGGCCAACTGACGTCCACTTGTTCCCTGGATTTAATCTCTAAAATAAAACCTAGATGACCAAATGATTATAAAATTTTACCTTGCGGGAACGAATTGGGTGAAAAATAGTCTAATAGCATGAGCTGCCAGACTATAAACGGAGAAAACTTTGTCCCTAAGGGCTCGATGGAGTAAATGAACTGCAGCCCTGGCAACTTTATTGGCAGGACCCTTGGCTGGACCAGCTTCACCTGCCATCTGAGCCTCCAGGGCAGACATCAACGTACGCAGGCCTTCCTCTTTATCGCAGAATTGTTTCGAGTAAAATTTCTCTACCTGAAAACAAGGCTTTGGCCATCTATTTGTGCTTCATTTCATAATACAAAATAATTACCAAATCGTTTCCAAATACTGAAATAGGCAGAGCTGCTTGTTTCTTCTCTCTATCGGAGAGCTTAGAGCGGGATGATGAGTCGTTCACTTCGAGATTGAAGTCTCTTAGGCTTGTTGTATGACAACTGGAAAATATTACCTTTTATTAATTGTGAATAACGTCACAATTGCCCAAAGCTAATTATTAATTTTCAATCTCAACTCATCATCCAAAGCGAAAACACCTATCCCTAGTTTATTAGATCAATGGACCTTTTAACCCTTATAATATCATTATTCCATACTGTCTGAGAGCTGGGAGAGTTCGTTCTTCATATGCTTCATAACTGGTTTTGGCAGGACTAGGTGCTTTGGATGTTCCGGACGTTGAAAGAGAAGTTCCACCACAGGATCCCCCTCGACGTCTCAAGGAGCCTGTCCGATGATGTGCAGGAGTCGTTTGTGTTTGATGTCCACTTGTGGGACTCGTTGAAGGACTCGTTCTTCGATATTCGCCTGGAAATAATGTTGAATATCATCTCGCGAATTAATCAAATGGTGAAATAATTTATGATTTTCTTAAATAACATAAAAGCGTTAAACTAGTTGTTTACATTAAAATTTAATTTAAAAAAAAACATCATGCTCTCTTCTTCGTTTCTCCGTTGAATAAGAATTTATACAATCGTTTCCAATATTGATACGACAGTGCTACATTGAAATATTGTAACAATGTTGTTAATAAATATTACAGCAATAGTAGAATATTATTCAGGAATAAAGATGAATAAAAGAGGAATTTAACCAGTGTATTTTTTTTTTATCCACAATCCTCTAGTTAACGTTTCGATCCTGGATTGGATTCATCTTCAGAGCTGGAATTGTGTCATATATGTGTGTTATATAAACGCCGTTTTGAAACACTCCCACCTCTGGTGATGAATCCAATCCAGGATCGAAACGTTAGCTAGAGGATTGTTAATAAATGAAATTACACCCAGCTGCACTCTTCTTGAATATTTACTCAGCCATATATTCCGCATTTACAGCATTAATATTGCAAATAATTACAGCAATATTTCTCTAATAATTATTAGCACTATCGTGCAACCGTAATGCAATATTATAATTTTGCAGTAATACTGCTGGTTTTGGTGTTGCCAGGAGAGCACTTACTTCTAAAAATAATTAACTGGTTTTTTAAAAAGATTATCAACTCTTGACAAATACTATTTATTCCTTTTATAGCACTGAGAAAGGGGCACTTGTCCTTCCAAGTGATATCCAAAAAATTATCCTTCTTCCTCTCCCAAAGATCTCTTTGCTTCCATCACTCATAATAAAATATATATTAAATTGACTTCCAAAAATGGAAGATAATTTCCAAAAATGAATTTTTTATTTTTGGTATTATTTTTCAAATTATTTTACTCAGGGACTCAACTTCTGAGTTCGTAGATGATTACCATGAGTTACCCGAGCTAAGACCGGTATTTCTTCATTTCCCTTTATGGCTTCCTGACAACTTTTGTCGAATCTGAATTTGATACAGATCATCCCCAAAAATATTGAATAACAACTAAGAAAGAAGAAGATCTTTCAAAAGATTATGTCACCTTAATTATTATAAAAATATTTTTGTTTCTTCTAATTAAGAGATTAAAAAATATATAGCCTAGGGTTACCAAACATGAGGAGTACATGATCTCCAATTGTTGTCCTCCCTTCTATCTCCTGTGAAAGAAAATTAGAAATCTCCTAAGATGTAATATAAATAATAATAATATAATGTATAATAAATTATTCAAAAGAAAAAAAAAAGTGTAACATTTCGTACACAAGCTAACAAAATGTATATTGTATTAACTTTTTACTTTATTTACTTATTTATGTTGTTTCTGTTCATACCTTGGATTCTACTTCTTCTGCGACTTTGATATAATTTTACTACTTTCCAAATACCGACAAATGCCGATATCCTCTCGGAGAGTCATCGTTCTAGTTCTAGTCTAGAGATACTCACCAACGAAGTTTTGTTATTATTGCAAAAATTAAAAAAAAAAAAATGTCCTTCTGTAGTCGTCTTCCTGTGATACGTTTTTTTTTCCTAGAAATGTTCTACGAGAGTTGCCTTTTATATTTCGGGATTGCACTGCTGACGCTTCTATCGTAAAGTTTGACATTTTTGATGGTAAACATACTCAGAACGTATTGACATACGAGCGCTATTTGTGTACAATAACTTGAAATCATCTTGGCTAAAAATGGAATTAAATCGTGAACATTTTCGATTATTTTTTACAACTTTAGATGGAGATGAACCCAACAACAGTGCATCGATAAACTTAAAAGCATTATCAAGGACTTCTGTTTATCGATGGTTTACCGACTTCAATCGTCGGTTAACGACGAATTTCGTGAGGGTCGTCCAAAATCGGCAAACATTGATGCTGATCGTCATGTGACTTATCGTGAGATTAAGGTATCCTTGGGCATTAGTGGGACCGGTATACATTCAATATTGCATGAACATTTGGCCGTCAAAAAGATTTGTTTTTCATCTCAAATCCCAAAAATATAAAAGGCAACCCTCGTACTTTCATATTTCAGATATTTGGTAACCCTTTCTATGGCTATAATATTAAACAAATAAATCTAAGCAAACATTTTAAAAATATTTTCATTATTTTGAATGGAATTCAGGCAGCTAAAATTTAAGTTTTCTAGCTTCACATATCAGTTAAAAAATTTGCTCTATTTTATTTTATTTTTCAATTTCTTTTAATACTTTTAATTAGATATTAATATACATACATTACTTGAGTGAAGATGTTTATATGTATATGAGTTTTTGTTTCAAAAGAAGAGGGCATCCATGAATGCAGGAAGTCTTGAATTAAAAAAAAAAAAAGGAAAATATTTAAAAAATAAGTTTACTTGATCTTCTTACTTAGAAATTCTTTTGGAATTGAAAATCCAAATAGGAAATTCCATCTGAAAAATTCCCTCTATATGTTTGTGTGTGTGTGAGAGAGAGAGAGTGAATTGATGTTTTGTTAGGGTTGCCAAAACCTCAACGAAATTTGTTCAGTTCTTTTTTTTTTTTTTTTGTTCAAATTATATAAATATTATGGAGCAGAGATATGTGAAAAGGGAGGATGTCAGCCAGTAGAGTAGCCTCTATCGATCCAAAATTAATTAAAGCCGAAACGTCTCATATTTTGGGAATTATATTTCGATAGAGGCTGATTTCCTTCCTCCCTTTTCACATATCTCTGATCTGTGTACAGTCATCCATCTCATCGTGAAGAATTATATATGGAGTTATTACATGTGATGCGTTGTTTGCTCGCACTCCCCCTCCCCCTCCCCTCAGGAATAATGGTTGATGCATTAGACATGACTCAAATAAAATCAAGTGGCATTGTTTTATTTGATTCTTACGTAGTCTCTGTTTGGCAACCCTTTATTGGTGTTGGCAGTGATAAGCGATGTCTCGTCAACTCACACGCCGAAGCTTGATGGTGACTTGGTGCATGGTGCAGAGGGGTGCCATGTTGGTGATGATGGTGATGATGGTGATGATGCTGCTGAGGCGGCGGACTTCTTACGGGGGAAGCCGCACGAGCTGTTACCGTTGTAGAGGTCGAAGTGGTACTTGATGTCGTCTCAGTCGTGAGAGATGTTGCATGCACAGGTGAAGTTCGACACACACCTGAGGGAACTCCTCCTGTTGATGTCATCGTCGTTGTATTTGTTGCTGTTGCCGCAGCGGCTGCCGTTGGCACTTTTAGAAGTTCTACTCGAGAATCGTCATTTTTTGTTTGAAGCTAACGAGAAATGATTCAAAAAAGATTAAATATTTCATATTGGTATTTAATAAAAATAAATAAATGAAGTACAAACCCCGTTTATTTCTAGAAGGGAGTCGACATCTAAGCATGCATAGACAGTCGAACGATATCGATCCATATGGGCTTTTTTATCTTTTGCACGATCGAAATCTTCCCTAGCGATAGCTCTCCTTTTTTCCAATTCCAATTTGGCAAGAGCCTCGCCAGCCGCACGAAGTTCCACCATGGCTACCTTTAATTTGCGAGCATACTCAAATCGCTCCCCTAAAAGAAGAAAAGATCACTAGCAGTAGATTTATAATTATTTGACCTTAATTTAGTAGATAATATTTGTCGTAACTTCCTCGTACTCAAAAGTCACTTAAATCACATCCCCCACAAAATATTAGTACGATACTTTTGAAGATGGAAGGGAATATGTGTAAGTCAGCCAATAGGGTAGTCTCTTTCTATATTAAACGTTTTATTTAAAGAGGCTCCCCTATTGGGTGACTTTCCAAACCGTTGCTGTTATTTTGTCCCGTTAAAATAAATAGGAAAAATAATTTGAACAAGTGGATGCAATGAATAAAGAAAAATATCTGTGATCACGATAAGTTAGGTGGCTGTCCCTAGATCAGAAATATGTGTAAGGAGAGGAAGTCAGCCAATAGGGTGACACATATTTCTGATCTAGGCACCTAACTCATCGTGATCACAGATATTTTTCTCTATTCATTGCATCCACTTGTTCAAATTAATTTTCCTATTTATTTTAACGGGACAAAATAACAGCAACGCTTTGGAAAGCCAGCATAAAGTAAAGCATTATTTGTAGCTAAGTTTTCACATTTCAAAAATTATTTTATTTTATTTAAGATGTGGCTGTCAGTAGAAGTGCCGCCAGAAGAAGCGCTTCTTTTTCGGCAGAATTTATCTTCAGCCATATCTATTCTTTTAATATCTGAACAGTCAACTTGAAACCTCATTATGTCTAAAAAATTCTTTGTAAAGCTGAAGATGGGATGATAATAAACGCCGCCTGCCGAAACGTTAAAAAAAAGAATTTTTTTTTTTTAAGTGGAAGAAAGATTGCAAAGTAAATAAATAAAGGAGTCAAAATAAAAGACCTAGCCGAGATTTTTTGTTTGATTCCGTCGATATTTCGGAGACATCTTCAGGACAAAAAGCCTTTAAAATAAAGTTAGTACGTGCCAAAGATATTAATATTGTAAATTCCTGAAGAGGAGTGACGTAGAACCCCCCGAAACGTCGACAGAAGTAAATAAAATATAATGAACCGAAAATGTAGAATGAATCTTTTATTAGATTCAGGAGTGCACCAAAAATGGGCAAAAAATTAAATATGTCATGTCATTAAGTTTCTCTTTATTTTAAAATTGATACAAATTAAAGGAGCTCTATCCCTGCCCTTGGGATGGGTTAGGTACACCACTGAGGCTCTTGCTCTTTACCTGACTGCATTCTCCTTCCATTTTTTTTATTCTTAGATAAACATATCTTCATTGAATGAACAGCATAGGAAAAGAATTCTGCTTACCAAGGACTGCCTTGTGTTTTTTGATCTCCATCGATCGGATTAGAGTAGCCACTTCTGGATCAACGTACATCTCAAAAGCCAAATCATCGTACGGTGATGTATATTGGGGATTATTAAGCAAAAGTAAAGAAGAATCGCCACCGCCATTCATATTGTTTACAAAACCGCGATCGTCCGCGATGCCGATAATATTTATAGCAATCAGGGAAACCTAGAAGGAAAAATAAAAAAAAAATGATATTCAATATCAAATAAGAGAGAAAAAATGTCATCACTGAAAAATCCTAAAAAATTTATGATATAATAGTGAAAGATAATGTTGGTCCATTGTATAAAAAAAAGAAAAAATAAAGCTAATTTTAAATTATAATTATAATAATGAATGGTTCGTTACTTGATTGTGAGGGTTGTGCGCATTTCGATGATTTCGATGGAGTCGCAATTTGACAAACCGAGCTCTCGCCCCAGGAACTGTTACTGATTTAAGTTCTCGGGATTTGAATTCACTCTGACAGTTATCTGATAACGTAATGAAGCCGAGATATTCAAATCGGACAGAACTTGGAGAGACTGGCCTCCCATCCTCTGCTTCTAGCTCATCAGGATCAGCTCCGCAGTCCTCCCCGAGCCAGAGTTCCACTTTCTCCGCTAAAAAAAAATTTATATTTTATGGAATCTATAAAAACAAATATCTTTAATAATTCTAATTTCAGATGTAAAAGTGCTTATACAATTTTGCGTGAAAAGTTTCCCTTCCTCGTCAGCCTATACGATGGAGCAGCTTTCCTCCCTTTCTGTCTCATCTATAAAAGTACGTAAATAACGCGGAACTCTTTCAATACAAAGAGAAATCGCATTGCTTTTGTTAGAGATGGACACTCTTCAGCAGTTGCAAATCTTATGCTTATTTCTAAAGGTAAGGAGAAATAAAATTTTAAGGACTGTGGGAATTTCTTGCCCCATTGCTCTGAAAACTTTCAATTTATTTTTAATAATTAAAAGTATTTCCTAACGATATTGGCATTTTATCTGATGGAGACAAAAAAAAAACTCAAGACTTTGTAGTCAATTCAATCAATTCCCTCCAGCGCAATGTTTTGGCCCTCTGTTTAGGTCCTGACTAGGGAGAAATGTAAATGTGTATTTCAGCGAGACACAAAAGCTTGGAGATTCAACGAAACAATGATAAAGAAAATTGTTTGCCAAGCTTTGAGTTTTATTGACTCCATCGTATTAAATTTTGTTACATCTTAGATTTTGGCACTCTTTGCTTACGAATAAGAAAGTGATGTGCGAGGACTTGAATTCGATGGACGGCTGCTGGCCTGTGCAGCTGCAGCACCAACTCCTGTGGAAATGTGCAATCCCTGGGGCTCTGCCAGCCCCGTACTGTTGGTCCATGCACGTTCAATTCACTAGCCCGATGACGTTCATCTTCGCCTGATAAAACAAAACAAAAAGTATTATTTAAGCCTGTCTTTTGAAAAATTTGAGAAATTTTTGTATCATTTGTATTTTTTAAAAAATTAAATTTCTGCAAAAATAATTACGGAATTCGATTAAGGACCCCTTTACATACAATTTTCACTCCAACTTTGTTATATATCAATTAGAATCCCTGAATGTATTCATCTTTTCGGTTTTTCTCTATATTGATTTTAGGCTATAAATAAAGGAAAAAATTCGCATACAAATGATAGAGAGTTCAAGAAATTTGAAAGGCGAAAGATAAGAATTGTCTCGTGAAGAATTCTGATCAATTCTGAGTTCTTATTTGGTTTTGCATTCGTCAGCTTCGATAATTCCCTTCAAAGACTGAAGGAGTCCGCGTCCAACTATCCTCATCTTCTATGAGGCTCATTCGATCGGCACGAAATTTCTTGAACTATCTACGTTCTCTATATTCACAAACATATTGGGAGTTGCTTCCCCGGCCCGATGTCTAAGTTTGAATACGTGCTATAAAATTATGCAAAAATATTACTTTGACAGACCACCCGAAATCAAAGTAAAATAAATGTTAGAGAAAAACAGAAAAGACTAATAAATTCAGCAAAAAATATTCTTCAAAATTGCTATTTAACAATTAGTAAAAGTAGAAAGAAATAGAATATATTAAAAATTGAATTGTAAAGTGTAAACCTTAACCTAATTCCGTAATTATTTTTGCACCAACCTAGTAGCTAGCTGGCTGCTTTTTAACACAGAGTTAGCTATTTGAGGTTCAGCAATGCTTGGCTTGGGTTCACACTGCAATGGACTCTCCTATCCCTTTTTTTAAATTTAACCAAGCTTGAGAGATTGAGACGTAGCCAGGATTTTTATTAAATTGGGGGAGGGAGACAAGTCAAAATTTTTTCCTATTTAGTACTTATATTTTTTTGGCAATTTTTTCATCCCTTTTCTTTATTGAATTTTTGCAATTTTCTTTAAATTTGAGGGGGAGGGGATAGGGTGACTTTTCTGAAAACTCCACCGCTCGATTATTATTAACAAATATATGTTGTGCAAACAATAAATCTACTAAAATATAAACCTAAAAGTCAACCAAAAACAAACACCAATACTCTAATATCCAATCAACCCTTCCCAGAGAAAAACCAGACCCCGGAGGTCTTTACTGGAGAAATTTGGGGACCAAGAAGACTGCAACAAGTCACCATTATCAGTCCATCCTAAAGACCCACTTCGATAATGGTTCCAAAAGGAGAGCCGAAACATCTAGTTAATCTCAACAGCCAACGTGGCCGAACACGTGAAAATACTCTAACACATACATCCAACCGCGGAAACCTTCCAGAACATATACAATATAATAAATATAATATTGGATTAATATCCCAACATTTAAGCTTTTATTTGCCCTTACCCTTAGGACCCAGAGGAAGAAATCTTCCTTCTATATCCAAAGGTTGCTTCCTTGGTGGGTGGTGGGCAATTGCAGCAACACCTACGCTACCTTTTGTTCGAATTTTTCATTAATCATTTTAGAGGGTTTTCCAAGATCTATTCGATTCATATGAATCAGATATAAATAAATAAAAACATCTCTCGTTTAAATGTTCCCTGTTGGAAGGGTTTATGTTGCCTACAGAGGACTTTTAGGGCCGGCCAAGATGTCGGTCATCTTGCTGGTTTAAAAAGCGGCCCAGTGAAAAATTTTTACATTCATTTGGGACTAACTTTTACATTAGATCTGTATATATTGGGGTGTGAGTTTTTTGCTGGCGTGGTTGAGCGTCTGGTGGTCTCGGGCAAAGGATGCTCTCATCGGCTGGAAATCCTGGGTTCAACGCCCAGTCGCTTGATTCACCAGCAGAATATACACTCACAAAAAATTATTTTATAAATCATTTTGTTCATGATTTCCTTTTATACAAGCATTGTGGGTGTGATAGGAAAATAACGTTTTTATATTTCTTAGATATCTTTTTGAGGACAAATAACTGGAGAGAGAGAGAGATACCTTTTTATTTAATTAAAAATAAGTGAATATGTGTAGGGGAGACGTAAGTAAAAGTCAGCACTTTAATTATAATATGAGAAAAGGGTTTTAAGGGAGAGATGTTCAAGGGCGTGGTTACAGAAGAAGAAATCTTGCTAGTTATTTTTACCATTTCCTTCAGATTGATTTTTTCTATAATAAAATCAAGCCGAAGAACAAGTTGGGGGTGAGGGGGAGGCACAAGATGAAAGATTTTTAATGACACGCCTTGCTATAAGAATAGAAGGATGAGAAATTTATTTTTATAATTTTCTCTAATAATCATCATATGCATATTGAAAGAACGAATTCATATGAATAATCAATAATAATAAAATGAATATAAATATAACAGTATTTAAAGCATAGGCTGCCTTGGACTAGAAGTACTTTTTTTAAAACGAGAAATTTTTTATTTTATGAATACAAAAATTTCCCTTTTTCTTAAATTGCTAAGTATTAAATATTCCCCTTACCACCTGATGATTCCATAATTAATAATTTTTGACTTTGGACTTTTTATTTTTTTTAAATAATTTTTTCAGATTTTTTTATTATTAATAAATTTGATTTTTTTGCAATTCAAAAAGAGCGAGGAATATTTGAGAGCTAACCCCAAAAAACGGACTTGGTATGCAAAGCGACTAAGGTAAAAAAAAAAAAGAAATGGCGAAAGATTCTCTCACCTGAGGCGTAAATCACAGTGAATCCGATTTTGTGCGGCATTTTTGTTCAATAATTGATGGGGAATGTCAAAGTTTGCTTCTGATCAATTTGCAAGGGCTGGGCTGCATGGCGAGGTGCACGGAACCACCCCGAGCTGCTCTCACTTACGATCGATCAATACGGCCCTTGCTGGCTCTCTCTCTCTCTCTGGCTCATCATTGTAGAGGGGGTAAAAATATTTTTTTTCCAAGGGGGCAAGGAGAATTTTAATTTCTAATTTTTTTTTTTTTTTTGCCTCTAAAGAGAGTTTAATTGCATCTATTATTATTATTGGCAGATACAAACTTTTATCTTGGAGGCAAGGGAATGAATATTGCCCCCATCCCCCTCCCTAGAACAAAATGTTATTTGAATTTAAGAAAATATATTAAATATTTTCAAAAATAATCTTTGGAAAGTCAGTCCTAAAGAATAATAAAGGGGCGGATATAAACTTTTTGGAAATGAGAGATCATACCGGGAATGGATCAAGAAATAAGTCCTACTCGGTATCTGGGTTGTATTTTTTTTAATTAAGAGCAAAATGATTTGTTGATGGTCTATGTACAATACGTCTGAAGGAATTAATAAATAAATCAAATCAAATCCACTCAACGATGCTCGCCTTCAGGTTACTTAGAATAAACAAATTTCTTTCATGTTGACTAAATAAGGTCTCATAAAAACGAATCAACATTCTTGTTATTATTAATATAGTGAGATATAATTTTTAAACGCCGCCTGTGTGAGGACGCAAAAAAAAAATCATTTAGGGCGCTAAAGTTTAAGAACCGTCACTGCGATTTTAAATGACAACAAATGTTTTTACTTTCTTTTTTTATTTTAAAAAAAGAGCTGAGGATTAAAAAATTCGAATCTTTTCCATATTTATAGCGATTCTACAATTCATCCATCCCATAAGAAAATAATTATATACAATTTATTTCTTCTCTTTAAAGAAGTTAATAAAGGCCAAGGCCAATGCTAGAATATCATATTTGATAAAAAATTTTGATATGATAAATGAAAAGATTGAGATTAGAGGAATCTTTGGAAATTTCTCGAAAAATAAAGAAAATAAAATTCAAGATTACAAAAAAAACTGAAACAAATTTTTATGAAGGGAAATTACTGGATGATGGAGTAAAAAATTCACATCAGAAAAAAGAGAATGAAAAATCCGAGGATTTTTTAGGATTTCCACTTTGGTTTTAAAGTTTTTTTATTGCACTCTCTAGCGGATTTTAAAGGAACTTAGCTATCAGCTGGCAATCAGATTTTCAAACATCTCATATTTTTTCTATTTTTTTTTTTTTGTGTGAAAATAAAATATAAACTTTTATACATTTACATTAATTATGAAGCATTTATTTTTTATTTTGTGTTTATTTAAGTTTACATATGGTGGTTTAGAGGAGAACGAAGGCGTTATATATGCAAATAATTGTGAAGGTGAGGTTAACATTACGAATTTAATAAATAAGCCGCTTAAGTTTAAAATCAAATCGATATTAAATATATTTGTTCTCTCTTTATAATTAACTTTTGACATTTTATTAATACAACGTTTCTTTAAAAAAAAAAGTATATAAAACAATTTAACCAATACAAATAAGAAATTTTTCGGCCTTTGTCTTCGTAAATAAAACGATTTTAATTACCTTTACTGATGAATTATTTAAAAAATTTTTTAAATAAAACAAAAACGCAAAAATTATTCCACCTAATATATTTAAATGTTATTGTTTTATTGTTAAACCTAATTGTTATAAAGATCCTTTGTTATTAAGTATTTTCACTTGAGGCCATATATATAGACTTAAAAAATCACAATTATATCATTTACGATACTTGTTATCCAGGGATATTTATTTATACTACTTGGTATACAATTGGTTTAAATAAATTTCATCGGATTTCCTGGAATCCGAACCCACACCCCTTGGTTTCAAAGATTATCACTATTGTTAATATTATTTATTTATTTGTAAGTCTTTTTCGGCATCTGAGGCCATTTAGACTCCGTCCTTATTTATTGGTAAAATTATGTTAATATCTTTATCCTTCCGGCCACGGGTGGAGATGAAGATTATTGCTTCAAAGTTATGGGCCGATCCTATCAACTATAAACACTCTTAACCATCATCACTCAATATCAACAAGCCTTCATTATCAAAAACTAATATATATTTCATAAGTAAACCTTCGATATAACATTTAAACAAATCTTTATTTTTATATTTATTTGCAATTCAATTTTAATATTTTTTAATTAATATAATAATATTAATAATGAAATAGCTTAACAATTAATTGTTTGTTTAAAGTTTGCAAAATCCTTGCTACGGAATTAGAAGAAAGACTTCAAGAGACAGGAAAAACATCTGATGTTTTAGAAATTGGGTATTCAGTCGATGATGTGAAGCCAAAGAAAAAAATGAAATATACCAAATCGTAAGTAACTAATTTAGATAAAGAAATAGATAAAGACCACTTTATCTTAAATGCAATTTAAGAATATATCAACATTTTTTTAAGTATGATAGGTAACTTTGAGTTTTTTTCTCCGGTATATATATTAGCCCAAAAAAGTTGACGTAATGCCATTTTGGAAATCTATAGAAAATACAGGAGAAATACGAAGACCCGAACGAAATTCTAAAAATGATGAAACAGAAATTTTGTATTTTTAAAGGCAACTGAAAAAACCGAACCGAACTGCACTGAATCAGAGCCAACACCAACACTAAAATGAAATTGATATCGTCTCTCAGCCCTGTCCCTTGGTGCAGAGCTAGAGGTCTGGCTTTAGGTGCCAAAGGTCAGCGGTTCGCTTCTCGGCCTGAGCAACAAAATTTTATTTATATTTTATTGGAAAATTAGCTCAAAGAGATATGAGTTGTATATTAGTCCAGATTCGTTATTACTTATATAATTATTTTATACATTTTTAATTTAAGCTTACAAATTTACTAGTAGTGACTATTAATTGGGGTGAAATTTCTGCAATGACCATTAGGATGCAATTTTGTTTTAATTTTTTGGCATATTTATCAACTTGACATACGCCATTATCTAATCTTAAAATAACTATATAGGGGCTTATTGATTAAAATTTTCTAATTTTTTTATCATTTGATTCTAGATTAACTTTTATTTAATTAAGAGATTAATATTGTAATAATATTTTATAAGATTTTTTTTTGTCTTTTTAGGCCATTTGACTCCGCCCATATTTATTTAAATTAACTCCAATTTCATTTAAATAAATTTTATTGCTTTGGACGGGAACCACTGACCCATGGAACATGAAGGCAGC
>JAAAKE020098422.1:3801-14443 GCA_010014785.2 Anisolabis maritima
TTCACAGGTTCTATGGAAGTGTGACAGTTAAATATTAGTATGAGTATAATATTCATGTATTTTGTTGACATTTTTGACATTCCCCACCCGATTAAAAATATCTTAATAACTTCTCTGATTTCAAATACTCGCTCTGATTTGTTTTTCAATCCGAATTTAGTTATACAAGGAACCACTTGCCTGGCGCTAGTGTCTCCAAGTTTATCCTAATTTTTATTCTTTATGATACTTTTAAAAAATATTAAATATTAATTAATTCGCTGTATTTTTTCAAGAATCATTGACTTGGATAAAAGAAGAATGTCTGTTAATAACGAAGATGTCAATATTTCTGATGAGTCTACTCAAGAAATAAAATATCCAATTCATATCGGTAATTTTATTTTTATAACCTCAATGTAATTTGACTTTTTAGTTCTAAAATTATTAATCTTATATCTATTAATAAGTAATAGTAATTTTATTATTACTTAGTGAATTAAGAATTATATATTTTTTAATATAATATTTTCTTGGAATTGATCTTTTTAGCAAAATTACGCAGACTACGAAAAGTCAAAACTTGATTTATTATTTAGGTGAATGCATGCAACCAGGGGAAAAACAAATTAAAAAATGTAATAATTCTTGTTAACTACATATATATATATAACAATTTTTTCAAATCTCAAAATAACTTATTTAATTATTTTATTATATCATATCGTATTTTTTTTGACATACTGGGAAAGGGATGAACCTAATTGCAACCAAATCATTAGATCTATGATTTCCACAATATTTAATTTGGATTGAAATGCTCTAAACAAAAAGGATTTAGAATAGAGATGCAAATTTTTTCATTTCGAACGGGAATCGTCCGATTTCTCTCGAAATCGCTTAGTGAAGATAGGAATGGTAACAAAATATAAATATTTTTAATTTCTATCTTTTCTTTCTTTTCGGCATCTGAGGCTATATAGACATTAAACAATCAAACTTATTCCGAAACATGTAACCCAGGCATATTTATTTATTCCAATTGATATAAATTTTCATCGGCCTGCCTGGGATCCGAACCCACACCCCTTGACTTTTAAGATTTTCAATATTAAAAATGTCAATATCTTTAACTTCTCGGCCACAGGGGGGGGGGGATTTCTATCTTTGATAATAAGCGAGATTTGATTGCCATTTTAAGTCTTTTTCCGCATCTGAGGCCATTTAGACTCCGCCCTTATTTATTTAAATCAATTGGTAACCAATATAATTTAAATAATTATTCTTGGGAGAGGTTCAACCAAAATAAAAGCCTTTATATGCTTGTCGATCTCGGAGACGTTTCGAGACAAATTTATTATCACATCCTCAGTCCAAAAAATGATTGTTAGCATAAAGTTAGTCTTTATATACATATATATATTACTATTACAATGAAAATTCTCACAGTGATAATAAGAGAGAGAGTATCACATATGTATATAAAGATCATTATGTAGATAGCAATCGATTTTTTGGACTGAGGATGAGATAATAAATTTGTCCCGAAACGTCTCCGAGATCGACAAGCATATAAAGGCTTTTATTTTGGCTGAACCTGCCCTCTTCCAAGAATAACTGTTTCACACAGCCACCAAATCTCTACTATAATTTAAATACATTTTTGTCGCTCAAAACGGTAAACGAACCACTGACCTTTGGTACCAGAAGCCAAACCTCTAGCTCTATACCTGGCATTTAATTAATTTTTTTATAATATTCATAATTGATTAATCTTCCTATTGACTTCTTTTTCATTTAGTATATTTTTTATATAATTTTAATCCAAAATCCACTGAAAAATAATATTACGATAAACATACAAGTCTTGAAAGAATAATAATATAATTTCATTATATTATAATAATTCAAATGGCTTGAGAGAGCCCAAAATTAACGAATATACTATTTAAAGCATTGCATAAATCTCTCGACTTTTTAGTATGTATTAGAATAGAATAGAATTCCACTCATTTTGAAAGTGCGTCAGCAACAACGAACCAAAACCTTCCATAGGGTCCCCCAAAGCCTATTTGAAGTCTTTTCCAAACATTTTCGGGGATGAACCATGAAAGAATAGGTAATTCGCCATCTGCTGTCTATTATCTTGATACACGATTTGATTAAATGATCAATGTCATTGTCAATCCCTGGCCAACACACATAGTGACGAGATAGAGCCCTAATCACCGAAATTGCCGGGTGACCAGCATGATAAATTTCAAAATTTATTTTTGTAAATGTGTGGGAATAATGGCAGAAAATTATAACAATTTTTCTAATGACAATTCATCTCGTTTATCATAATAACTCTTAATTTTTTTTCAACTCTGGTTCAATTTACTGTTTGTATACACCCACTAACTAGTTTTAATTCTTTGTTCATTTTGGTATATTTTCTTAAATTTTTTTCAGATAATTGAAGATCACAAATTGTATTAGTTGTTAAATGCAGCTCAATATGACTTATTGCTTTCTCATGTGTGGAAATTTCTTCATTTGCATCCGGTAATCGAGAAAGCCAATCAGCTATAATATTTCCGCTACCTTTTCGATAGTGATTTTGAAAATCGTATGAGCCCATGTACAATGCCCATCGTACTAACTGATTGTTTATTATGGAAGATTTCTTTTAACTCCAAAAATGTATTCAAGAGGGTTGTGATTCTTTTGGAGAATAAATTTTACCCCTCTTAAGAAATTGTCAAAAAAGATAGCGAGGGCTTCCCTGTCGACAAACTGAATATTTTTTCTCTGCTTCTGATAATTTTCTCTGGTTTTCTTGTCTCCTTTGTTATTTTTAAGGAATAACGTTGCCCCCTCTCCTTTTTTACTAAATATAAAAGTCTCGATTCATTAACAGGTACAAGTAGAGAACAATTCTTTATTTTAGATTTAATATTAGTGAAAATATCATTTTCATATTTTTTCCATTTACTTTTTTTCTTGTTAAATTATGAAGATTCCTTGGATATTAATTCGTTCGTAAAAGTAAAATTCTTTTACATTCTTAGGCAATGGGTCATTAGTTAGAGCATTAATTTTCTTTATAGATGATTAGCTTCATTTTTCTCGATTTTATGCCCGAAATTTTCATTTTAGGGTTCCATGAAAAAACATTTTTTTAGATTTACTTTCACTCCGGCGCTTTTTAAACGTTTAATGCTTTAGCCAAATTATATGTTTGATATCATTTGAACCGGTGACTGCTATATCGTCAAAATATACGACTGTTTTTGGTATTCCCTCAAGTAAATTTTCTGTGAATCTTTGAAATTGGTGCATTAGCAATTCCAAAAGGAAGACGATTGTACCTAAAATAGCCCTTATGTATTGAAATAATTAAAAAATTTTTAGTATCTTATGCAATTTCAAATTGAATGTAAGCATCTTTAAAGTCAATTTTGGAAAACTTTTCGCCATTTGTTGTCTGCGAAGATGATCAAAGAGGTGATTTTCTTAAACTAAGAATGGATTTATTGTTGTCCGAAAATCTCCACCTAGAGGGCCCATTCGGCGCGTACATTATTGGAGTTGCCTATTCAATTGTTTTTTCATTCTATAGGAGAAAGTATTCCCTTTTCCACCAATCTTACTAGTTCAACTTCAACTTTTTTCTTAATTCCAAATTTAATAGACCTGGCTAGTATGTGAATTGATTTTGCGTCAAGTTTAATATGAACTTTAAAGTTCCTTGACAGTTCCAAGAATTTCAGTGAAAAGGTCCGAATTTTCTTTTGCAAGTTGCCGAACTTGCTTGCGAGACTTTTCCATAACAATATTAGAATTTTTAATAGAGTAAACTAGAGAGGAAAAAGGCATTTTAAAAGCTGTGCTCCACGAAAGTCCATAAAGCATTGGATCGGCTCCATCTATTACTACAACAGAGAGGATCTTAATTTTATCATTTATGGTTACTTTCACTTTCCTTTCGGGGCGAGTTTAAAATTTCCATAGGCCCATAGCAAGGGACATTTTGACAAAAGTGGAAACCTATCTGTTTCCACATCTTGGTATTAATAAATGAATAATACGGGCCAGGATCCCAATCCACTTTAAAAAGTTTTTTTTTTAAGTGTCTGCATCTAAGGCCATTTACACTCTGCCCTTATTTATTTATATTAAAAAGAAAGCCAATATAATATAAATACTTTAAATAGTTGATCATTAATTAAAACCTTAATTTGCTTACTTTTTAATTCATTATTAAATTTGAATACTTGATCCCCATCGGACGAATTTTGAGAGTCACTATTTTCAAAATCTTGATCATTGATTTCATTTATATTTTTTTTTCTCAAAACATCTTGCAACTAGGTTCAAAGTATATAAATATATAAATGTTTCAGCTGAATGCTTGTGGCTTCAAATTTATTTTATTATAGTTCCTATTTATCAGGTTTTATTATATCTGACTTCCTTACCTCTAAGGTCGCTTCCGAAGCAGATCTCGATGTTAAATGCTGCAATATTTCAGGAATTTGTTCCTGTTGCTTTCTATACAACAAAAACACACTCATTCAAAACAAACATTCATCAGACTTCTTAAAATATATAAATAAATTGTTCATTGGGAGATGGGAGATGGGTGGACGAGAGGTTAAAGATATTGACATTGTCAATATTGATACCTTAAAAGCCAAGGGATGTGGGTTCGGATGTCCAATGAGAATTTATTTAAATGCCTGTATTACAAGTATCGTAATAAATATATTGTGTATCGTTTCAAGTCTATGTGGCCTCAGATGCTAAAAATAAAAAATCGCGAGATGGTGCCAAAAAACAATTATTCTTTACCATTTTTAAATATTGTTTTGTCTATTACACTTTCAAGGGAATGTTTTATACTGTTAGAATTTTAAAAATTTACTTGATAGTTCATCTATTGATAATAAGAAATGCTGATTTGCAGATGTCCATTTTGTGATTCGAAATATAGGACATCAAAGTTGCCAAAACGTTGTATGGAATATGCCTAAAAATTTAAAAAGAGTTTAACTTGGCTTTTTATAATAAAAGAAGAAGGATAAATAAGGTAGAATGGAGCCCTATTTTATTATTCAATCCGATGACTGACGTATTGGTCCCTGGAAGTACCTTTCTCAGAGCTCGGTTCTTGTTTATAATATTATAAGCGATACACTCGGGTATAGATTTAGGGGGCCAGGGTGAAGATATTTTTGAAGTCCATAAAAATATTTTTGTTCCGGGACTCCACTCCCTATCCTCGTTTTTTCTTACTATTTTTTAATAGTGTACTCTGCCCAGATCCACCAATTAATTTTCTTATTTTAAAATCCTGTCGTTCCTTGCCGCCACTCATTCCAAATAATCTTTTTTCGCTTCTTAATATGCGATATGAATTTTTCTTCAATATTTTTTATGTAGTAAGGATCAATATAGAGCAATGCAGCTAGATTTATTTCTTGATTAAAATTCCCGAAATTCGATTTAACATCCAAGATCTCACTCAGATTTAGATTTAAATCCATTGTTTAGAATTGAATTCAGGATCTGATCATTTTTCTTCCTCGGGTCTGCTGATCAGATCGAGAACCTTTTTGTAGAGAATTTGCTTTTTTCTGCCGGTAATGTGGGGGGTGGGGGAGGGCTTCAACTTATACTGGTTTGAAACTTTTTTGGTGAAATTTTATTAAATATAAATATAAATTTTAATAGTGTATTATTATAAAAATATGAGATATGGATTTAAATGATTTAAATATCCCTCTTAATACAGCGAATAAGTTCCAAGAAAATTAAACGTTAATAAGAAATATAAAGGAATGGAACTATTAATTCGGAATATGAAAAAATATGTCCTTGATATGAAAAGATGGATACAAATGGCACACACTGACATGAAATCGTTTATGATCGTTTTGTAATATCTCAATTTAAAGCCTCTATAAGCTTAAATTGGACCACTGCGCACCTCGCTTGCGCATGCCGGGTGTCCAGCCATCTTTCGGCAAACAAACAAAGTGCGAATCATATGATATTTTGATTTATTAAACAAAATATATTCAAGTTGGCTGTACATTGAAAGGCTACCATTGAGGTTCGTCTCAGCAGCACATCACTCAGCTTTTCTTATCTTGGGTAAGAGAAAGTTGTGTGATATGCGTTTGTCACACCAGATTTTTCTTTTTGCTTCAAATTATTTCCATGGGACTCACTTTTTTTTTAAAGCATATTTCCCCTTTTTCACATGAGTCAATTCAGGATAGAATTTGCTTTTCTTCTAAAATTAACAGGTTTTTTTTTTTTTTTAAATAATTTTATTTCTTTTTTTGCTTTTCAGGTCCCGTTTTTTGTTGCGTCTTTTGTAAAACTAATTTTATTAATTTATTTTTCCTCTGGAAACATAACAAGAAGTGCATTTTAAAAAATATATACATTTTGAATAACACTAAATTAAATTCTCTGAATAAAAAAGGTAAATATTAATTTTAATGGTTTTTTTTTTTTTAGAATTATTATAAGACGAGTTCTGGCTCTAGATAAATAATCACTGTTGGGTTTAAAGAGCTTTCAGTCAAATAAAAGAAAATTCCTAAATTAGTATAGAATAGAATTTTGGCCAAAACATTTCTAATCTGTGAATTTGCCTTTGGAATCCCTTCACCTTCCAAAGGCCAGGTTCGTTTTCCGACAAAATTTATTTAAATTATATTGACTATCAATTGATGATAAATAAATATGGACATAGTCTAAATGGCCAGTTGCCTAAAAAGAGTTTAAAAAAAAATCGGAATTTTCTTGCATTTGCCTAAAAACCCCTCAAGGCTGCACTCACATAATTCAACAGTGAACAATTATTTTTAATTTATTTTAATTTTAGGGAAATATTTAAAAATGAAGAAGAAAAGTAAGAAAACTAAACAATTAAAATCACAAAATAAACAAAAAGATAAATCTCAACAATTGCTTTCTTATAACGCGGATAAGATAATAAATCCACATAAAGCTCAAACTGTCATTAATACCTATGTTCGACGAAACAAGAAAACTTTTAATTGTGAGATATGTTTAAAAGATTTTAATCAAAGCTCTGACTTAAGGAGACATATGCGTATCCATACCGGCGAAAAGCCTCATCAATGTCATTTATGTGAAAGACAATTTAATCGAAGTTCTCATTTAAAAACCCATTTGCGTATACATACAGGAGAAAAACCCTATCAATGTGATATATGCATAAAACAATTTAAAGACAGTTCATCACTTAATAGGCATGTGCGTATTCATACAGGCGAGACACCTTATCAATGCTATATATGTATAAAACAATTTAAAGATAACTCATCACTCCATAGACATATGCGAATCCACACTGGCGAGAAGCCTTACCCATGTCATTTATGCGAAAAACAATTTAATGATAATTCTTCACTTAAAAAGCATGTGCAAATACACACAGGCGAAAAACCATTCCAATGTGATATATGTAAAAAACAATTTAATCGAAACTCTCATTTGAAAACCCATGTGCGGATCCACACAGGTGAGAAACCATATCAATGTGGGATATGCGAAAAACAATTTAGTGATAGTTCATCATTCAATAAACATTGGCGAATTCACCACTCAGGTCAGAAAAATTTTCCTTATCAATGTGCTATATGTCTAAAACAATTTAATGATAACTCTTCCTTGGAAGAACATTGGATAAGTCACACAACCTAGAAATCAAAAACATTAAATAAAAGTCTTCCCTCAAAACCCAAATAAAAAAATATAACCACCAACATATATGTATATATTAGGATGGTCACAAGAAACCAATTTTCGAATTGTTTCCGGGGGATCCCCCTAAATAGTGCCAATTGATTAGAAAATGAGATTGGCAAAGTTTCAGCTCAATTAGATAATGTTAACCCGTGGCTCATTGAGGTTGAAGTTTTTCCTTCATAAGAAATGTGATTCTTATCTCGTTTCATAGGAAATGTTGTTACCTTGAAGTTTTACTCTCACCACTTTTTTATTAAATAGATTTGAAAAAAAAATTAAATTAAAAAGGGTGTAATTAAGTGTATTTTTTTTGTCTTTTTCGGCATCTTAGACCATTTAGATTCCGTCCTTGTTTATTTAAATTAATTGGAAGCCAATATAATTTAAATAAATATTTGTCGCTTAGAACGGGAAGCAAACCAATGACCTTTGGAACGTGAAATGAGACCTATACCTCTGTTCCAAAGAAACAAGGCAATTAAAAGTGTTATAAAACGTATAAAGAAAGAAATGATTATTATTTACATTTATCAGATCAAGGCTTTGATAAGAGACTTTTAAAGTCAGGAAAAATTTTTCTACATTCAGATTCATACAACTTGTAACAAAACTGCCGTTGTTCTTCGCTTTTCGTCAACCAGGAATAGAAGTTTTGGATTACCCTCTTTTCAGCTAGGATACTGATATCCTTAAAATCTTTTTTAGCTTTTAAATAATGTTGATTTTTACATCATACTTCGGGATCAGTATTTCAAAATTCTGTATCAATTTCAAATCTCTTAAAAAAATTCAGAGTTTTAGGAGAACAAAACAAATCAACTTCTTTGTTCAATAAAAACTCCATTTATTTGAGACTGTGTGTTGCTTTTGCTCTTACATCCTTATCATGATCACAATCATCATCATTTTTTTCTTTCTCGAGAGTACTTCTTCTTTTTTTATTTCTGGCCCTACTTTCTCTGCGTCTGGAAAATTACTCTCCATAACTTCTTGCCTCTCCTTTTCCTCTGAAGTACAGCTTTGTATACCTCGAGCTCGATATCATCATCTAATATAAGAAATAAAATAAAATAAACCAACATTCACTCACAGGCACATGGCATAAAGTCAACTTATCTGAACAGAAAAAAATAAATAAATAAGTTTTAGTTAATCGCAAATGATGTACCAAAGCAGTACTTAATAAAAAAAATGAGAGAAAAACTCTGAAACTCATCTATATTTTTTTCTTGATTTTACTAATCTTGCCATCAAAGCTGGTCGTCTGTTTTCTCTTCGTTGTTCTGCTTTTACGAATCTCATGCAAGCGCCTTCCGTGCAGCCTGGACGACCTTTCTCTCTCTATAGTAACTAAAGCTGCTTGTCTTCTTCAGTAGTTTTAAGTTTATCTGGATGAGCATTGTCATATAGGTCATCAAGGGTTGACTTAAAAGCTTCTACTTTGTGATTTGGAGCTGCACTTGCAGATCTAAAAGCATCTTCTATGCAGTTTTATCCAATTATAATTTTTAAACCTTTTCAACACTATCTTTCAAGTGTGTGGTTTGTATCTTAGCTTTCTCCTAAAAACGTGGAAATTTCCTGTATTGTTAGTCTTGCAGTTTATTTGGTATTCACTTGGCGCATGTTATAAAATAAACTACGTAAAACTTGACTAATAGATGGCAACTTAATGCCAGTCATTTGACGAGACATGTGGCCAATTAAAAAAATCGTCTTTCTGCCTTGAATTCATGCTCAATGATGCTGAAGAAGGCGAAGGAAGAGTCATTGTTCCTCAAAACTCACGGGAAGAATAAGGAGGGATTGTTCGTCGTCTGTCCGTGCTAAAAATAGGGTTCTTAACAATAGCAGACTTTTAACAAAAAGACCTACAGAGGTCCGTTGTAAATCTACATCAACTGCAATACAAATCGAGGAGACTCTTCTTTTTGAGCAATAAAACTAGATATCTTTTAATTAAAATATTTATAAAGTTACAAAAAATGGTTCATTTTATATAGCAAATAAAACAAAGGAAGAAAAAAATATTCAAAAAGTAATTAAATTAGTTCTCTTATCAGAAAGGACGATTTTGAGGTTATGAATCAAGATCTGACCTGAAAATTGCTAAATAATAAAGTAAATTTTAACAAAAAAAGTGGTGAGAGTAAAACTTCAAGGCAACGACATTTCCTAAGAAATGAGACAATAATCAGGTTTCTCGGACACATGAAGGAAAAACTGAGATTTCTTGCAAAAAATCGCAAGTTTTTCAAAATTTCAACCTCACTGAGGCAGGCATTAACGTTATCCAATTGAGCTGAAACTTTGCCATTTGACAACTTTTAGGGGGTCCCCTGGAAAAAACGACGAAAAAAAATTCCCCTCTATCCTAATATACAATATATACAAATTTTTAAAGTTAAATGCTTTTTGAGACCTCTTCATTTGTATTAGATATTAATTAATATACAATAAATTCCTCGAATCAGACTTGACGAGTCAAAATTTTTTGAGAGCATACTTTTGCTGGTGGCTCAAGTGTCCATATGGCCCCGGAATTGAAGATGTGTTTCATTTGCATAAGACCAATAAATGGACACACGTCCACCTGTCTGGTAGTGCAGATCCCGTGGCCATATGGTCTCTTGTTCCACTAGCAAAAATATATTAAACAAATTTTGAAAAGTTAAAATTCTCAGGTCACACAGGCTTTGTAAATAAATTATTCAACTTACATAGAATTTTGCTCTTAAAAAATTAAAATATTGGGTTATATAGACTTTAAACAATTCATAAATAGAAAGAAGAAAATTATTTCTGCGTTGTTATTTTAATAGAGGTTCAGCAATAAGGCAGCTTTAGGATGCTCAATAAAAATTCAAAATTGAGGCGTTTCGAACGAGGT
>JAAAKE020098433.1:0-18994 GCA_010014785.2 Anisolabis maritima
GTGTCTCCGTACACGTAAGCACCTCGGGTAAATAAACGGGGATCCCGGTAGGTGGGCCTATACGGTCCAAATGAAATAAAAAAAAAAAAAAACTCAAATATAATTCTACGGAGACGAATCAAATGATGTATAGATGCATTATATCAATATCAGAGAGTACAGTTAAAATTGGTCCACTTTCAATAATCTGAAACGTCTAAAAATTGTGGAAATCTATATATGTGTAAACGAGTAAAATGTGTCGAGGGGAGACCACTTACTATTTTAATATTAGATTCGGGGAGTGGAAAGAAAATTTTTTTTACCTAACTAAACTTCTCTTCTTTCGCTCCACACCCTAAAATACTTTAGTGAATTAAATAAATTCCTCTTTTCTTTCCTTCCTCTTTCTTCTGGACATTTTCTTCTAGGGCGCATAGAATAAAATAAAAATTTCAGATTCCACTTAAACAAAAATTCACTTATAACTAACTATTAGAGGACTAAGAATTCTTGTTTAAGGGGGGGGGGGGGAGGAGGAGGGGAAATCAAATAAATTTTTTTCCTTTTTGGACGTGGTTCTTATTAGATTAATTTTTCATTTTCCTTGTTTATATTGAAAGTTTCTGTTTATTTTTTGACCTTGTGGAGTCCCGGGATATTCCCCTGCATATAACTTTTATTATACTTATATATTAATTTATAGGGATATATATTTTGACAAATTTCATGGTTATTATTGATTTCAATATATTGAAAATTTATAGAATACGAAATACAAAAAAATTTATTAAAAAATAATTGAAACTTTGACCTCAGATGCCTCACAATTTTTTAAAAATATCTTTACTTCTCAGGCCAAAAAACCCCAAAAATGCAAAAAATAACTTAATGTATATATATATATATATATATTTATTATATGTGTGTAGCTTTTATTTTGGCTTATATCTCTGGAACCACTTATCGGAAAAAGATGAAACTTAACAAATTCATAGCCATAGAAGTGGTAAAGAAGTTATTAAAATTACAAGCGAATCGGTCCGCAAGACGCGGTAAAAAAGACTTCTCAATATTTATCATGCTCCACGTTTTTCTTAGCATCCGGTGGGTCAAATCTTTTGAAACTCAGTGATAATAATTAAGACGTTTGTTTTCATAACTCCGATGAGTGGGAGCGGATTTATTCCAAAAAAAAAACGTTAAAGCCATAAGATAATAAATCACTGAGAAAAACTTTTTGGAATTTTATTTAATACTTTTGACTTTTTTTTTTTTAATTAAATTTTTTTCTTTTTATTTCTTTTTCGCCCCTTGGCTTTTAAGATTATTAATATTAACATAGTCAAAAATCTTTAATCTTTCGGCCATGGGGGATTGCAACTTAGTTGCCCATTTTTTTAATATTTATACGCTTTTTTTTTTTTTGAAATCTTTTTTGGCATGTGGCTGCCATTTAGACTGCGTCCTTATTTATTTGTAGTAATTGGTAGCCAATATAATATAAATAAATTTTTGTCGCTCCGCACGGGAAGCGAACTTTTGATACCTGAAAGAAATCTAGCTCTGGACCAAGAGACAGGGCTTTTTTTAAATTATTGAAATCTTTTCTGTAGCATTTAAAAGCGGACATGCCGGCAGGTCTGGACGAACAAGCAAAACCAAGATTATTGTTATTAAGCAAGACCAAGCACTGCTGAATCTCGGATGGGAAGCCCCGGGGAACAAGTCAGAACGTCAGCCATCGATATTTAATAATTTGAATCCATACATATGTACATTTTAAAAATTGTAAATAGCCTATGCAGTTGAAAAAGAGTATAAAATAAATAAAAAAAAGAATAGGCAGACATACTCACAGATAAGCCCAAGTTAAAAAAAAAGAAAATAATTAAAAAATTCCTAAAAAAAAATTTTAATAAAATACTAAGTCTATATTAGAATAAGTGAAAATAAAAATTGACTAAAATTTCATTATCTCTAAAAATTTTTTTAAGACCATTTATTTTTTAGAAACACAATTTTTTTATTCCATGCAGTGGAGCAACAATTATTTTAAATAATTGTTTTAATTAAATAAAAAGTAATATACTAAAAAGAGAAAAAGCTGGTCTGGGTAGGGGAATGGTACGTTGAGATAAGAAAAAGATTTTAGTAAGAAAAGCGAGCGTCTCGTCGTTATAACTCCATCTACAATCTAAATCTGACACCGGCCGCAATACTTGGAGTGCCTCGCACATCCATTAAAACAAATTGACACCTGGATAGGGAATTGGGATGGTGGCTTGCGAATGCTACGCTAAATTGGCACGGGTAGAGAGAGAAGAGGGCTGCCTAAAAAGATGAACCCCAGCAAACAAACGCCAAGAGCGAGAATGCCTTATTAACAGCAAACGCCCACTACAACCATCGAGAAAACCCCCCTTCATTAGCACTGGCGGTCGTTATTTTTGATTGGAGATAAACTCAACCAGTAGAGTGTGGTTGGCTTGTATGTATATATGTAGTTGAATATAAGGCAATGGTGGTGGTGGTTTTGAGGGAAAGGGACGAAATTCAGCCACCGCTGAAATAATTGCGGAACTTAAGGACGCACGTCGTCCCATTGGAAGGGCTTACCGCACCAGTCAATAAATGGCTGGGTTTCATTGAGCGTTTACTGTTGCTAACGATGTACCATCTAACATTGGCAGTTGAAAATACTTAGCTTGATAATAGAAAAATGACCTTTATCTTTCTCTTGGTGTTATGTCATCATCTAGTACTACGAGAGCTGGGGAATTTTATTTAACAAATATTAGTGTATAGGTTATATGCTATAAATTGATTTTCTTCGCCTATCTTAATTTCATTTCTTTGAGTGATTAATTATATATATATATATTATATTAAAATATAGTGTAGAAACAGTAGTATTGTTTATTAATAAATAAAAATTCGGGCCACAAAGACCAAATTATTATTATTATTAGCTTGGTATAAAAATAATGGCAGAATTAGATTAATGTCCATTTTACATTACAATTTTCACTACATTCTATTTCTAGTTTTGCAGATTGTTATATATCAACTTGAAGCTTATTTGTCATTGAATGGATGATGATATATGATATGATATTTTGGTTTGGTCTCTAACATTTAATTTATTTTGATTTTGATTTATAAATAACGGTCTGTCAAAGTTAGAAATTTGCATTTTTTTATTGCTCAAATTTAAACTTGGGCACCATGCCGCGAAGGAACATCACTAAAGCATGGAGTTTTGAATGTGTTTCTCACCTGTAGTAGAGAATTAGCCTTAATTTTAGTTTCGTACACCACAATTGGAATCTTGAATTCTCCTAACTGTAAAATATGTATGCATATGCATATGTAAAAATTTATAATTAAAAATATTTTATATGTTTGTTAATATTTCCAAAGTTGACATTAGTAATAAGAATATATTTTAGGGAGCCTACAAGTTACAATATTTTGCATTAATTCGAATGAAAAATAAAAAAATTAATTCTACGGGGGAGGGGCTTATTTATACGCCGACGAAGCCTCATGGTAAAATCCGATCAAAATCCGTCTACGGGTGCCCAAATTAACACTTTCTAAACGAAATTTGGATTTCTACCTCCTAAACAAGGGGGGGGGGGGTTATTTACCTCTATTATGACTTGCTTATAACCTCCAACCTACTTTGGAAAATTCTCTACACATTGAAAAAAATCCCATGAATATTCATGAAGAGTGAATATTCTCGGAGATATTCAATTTATTACTAAAATGAAATCCCCCGTAATAAGGTAAGTTTCTTACCCCTTATCTGAATTACTCATACCCTAAAACGACCTCCGGAAAATTCTCTACATATTGGAAAAAACTCCATGAAGATCTGTCCAATAGTTTCGGAGTCTATTCATTACAAAGGACAGAAAGACAGACAGACTATATCTTTTATATAATAATAATTTTATAGATACAATAAGCTTATGCATTAATATGTCTTCTAATTTCTAATTTGGTCAAATTAATATTTTTTTATTGACTGCTGATGAAAGAATAAAAGTCCTAAACTTAATTTTGCCTCACTCCCTCGTATATGTACGACAACATAATTTTACGAGGTAAATCTTTTTCAAAATTTGGTTCAAAATTACAGAAACCTAGAAATGGCACTTATATTAGAAAAGCAATTTTAAGTTTAAAATAAGTTATAATTAAAAAAGAGTTTTACAAAAATTTATCAAATAGCATTATTTTGTTGACCATAGAAATTAGATAATTCTTAATTTTTCGTTAAAATGGAAAAAAGTAATTTTAGAATTTAGTGTTGAAGCTCCATAAAACACCCAAAAATATTACAGATAAAAATCTTATAAATATAGATAGAAAATTAAATTTAAAAGGTGATTAAAAAAGGAGAATACAGGCTAGGTACAAAGATCATTTATTAAAAACTAAGTTTCGATCTTGTTTAGGGCCATCTTCAAGAACTTAGTGAATTAAGATAATTATAAGTATATATTAATAGATTTTGTCGCATGGGTATCATACCTAATAATTGTTCTAAGGAAAAGCCCATCTTGATTCATTAAAAACCTGAAGGTGTCCCTAAACATGATCAAAACGTAGTTTCTAACAAATAATTAACAGTACTTTGTCTGAATTTTCCATTTTTGCTCATTTCATTAATACAAAAGTTTATTTCGGGAAACTGCGGCCCGTCATGGTCTTTCATACGGCCCACCAAGCATTTATAAATTTTTTAATAATTTGTCCTGCTTACACGCGGAAGCGAAGTATAATGAATTAGGTAGCGTTCTGCTAAAGGTGAGCATGCTATGAACTCACACAAGTGCTTTCCCCTACTATAATATTTTAGAAATACATGCACTCCATATATGGCGCAGGATATCAACATATCTTTTTAATATTGTATTTTGTTCTTAATTGCTACTATAAATAAAATTTTTTGTTACCTATTTGTTTTTTCTATATTGACTTTAATTATATTCATATGTTTTTTTAAATACAAATTTATTAAAGCTAATAAATAAATAAATAATATTGGTATGTGTGGCTCGCCTAAAGATATTTCTTTTGAAAGTGGACCGAAAAAAAGGTTGGCGATCCCTGGTTTATACCAAAAAGTGTTTATTTCTTTAGTTTAAAAAATTTAATCTAACAATTCTAACCAAATGGCAAAGTGGCGGTTTAGAGGTGTGAATTTAAGCACATTTCAGCTCTACTCATCGTCTTTATAAGTCAACTGAAAATCTTAAACTCTGTGCTTAGCTTATAGGTTGAAACACCCACGGGCATAAACCACAGGAAAACGTGGGCAGGACTCCTGAGAGTGCCTCATTTTTTCAATTTACGAGTTGGTAAATATCTCAAGATTGCGAAATTGAAATTTTCTAAATTTTACGGTTCCCATTCCATTTTTTTCAACCTTTTTTTTATCACTTATTAAAGAGATTATGGAAAGTGGGAAAATTTTTTGACATATTACAAAATTGTTGAATGGCGTTTTTGAGCCGTTTGAATTTTTTGCAGAATTCGTAATTTCAACATTGGCTGTCCTTACCAATCCAACTATTTACATGTCCAACGCTGATCTTCAACCATGGGTTCGTTTTTTTTTTTTTTTTTTTTTTTACTGAGAGGTAAGTAATCCAAATGACCAACTCATTACCAAATTTATATACGCTCCTAATTATCCTTTAAGTCTTTTTGATCTTTATGTGGAAGTTTTTATTTATTAATAAAGAATTCTACTGTTTCTACACTATATTTTTTTATAATTAATCACTCAAAGAAATATGAAATTAAGATAGACGATTAAAATCAATTTGTAACGTTTATCATATACACTAATATTTGTAAAATAAATTTCCTCAATTCTCATAGTACTAGATGATGACTTCACGACAAGAGAAAGGCAAAGGTCATATTTCTATATATTATCAAGCTAAATATTTCCAATTGCCAATGTTAGATGTTAGATACATTGTTAATATTGACTGGACTGTGATAATCTACAATTGTAGATAGTAACTACTTGTTAACTCGCAGAAGAACCCTGCGAAACGTCAGCAAGAACAAATTTGTTTTAATTTTTCACCTACTGCATTCAGAAATTGTCTCCCTAAATTCACTACTGATCAAAAAAGAACAACCATTATTATATATTATATACGAGGGTTGCCTTTTATATTTCGGGATTTGAGATCAAAAACAATTATTTATCAACAAAAGTGGCTTTATTGTTTTTCAAAATATTCTCCAAGAAGATCAATACACTTTTGCATGCGTTTGAACCAATTTTCGAAGCACTTTTCCCACTCCGATTGAGGCACCTCTACATGCATTTTGAACACATCCCGAAATATAAAGGCAACCCTCGTATTTGTATAGTTAATTTATATCATTTTCAGATAAAAGGTAAAAAAAAAAAGATTAAACACAAAAAGTTGAAGAAAATGTTGTTTAAAAGAATTAGGAGAGATAGAGAAGAGGTCTAGTTTCACTTTTTAAGGGACAAAAAAATTCCTAAAATTTTTAAATAAAGGAGAAATTACTCTTAAAATTTTACTCTGCTTTTTGGATGATTTTACCCTACTGAACATAGCATGGAAATCAAGTCAAAGAGAAATTGTTTTAAGTTATGGTACAAGATGGAGAAGTTAAGTTAAGATTATTTATTTACACCAAGGGGCTTTACCCACTAATCGTTTTGCTCATCAATGCCTGGCGGGGGACTCTACTCCCAACACTCCCCTTCCCTTAAGATTAGATAAAACGAAAAAAATTTAATAATCATCACGTACTAGTACTAGACTTGAAAGTGAAAAAATATATTTGTACAGGGACGTAAACATGTATTATAAATCTATTATTTCTCTCAAAAGAAATTGGACAACTTGTATCTTTTCTTTCGACGTATTGGATAATTAGAAGACGGTGGTCTGCGAGAGGGGGGTTGGTGGATGGGGAGTAGAGAGGTGAAGGGACTCTTATTTCCAAAAAAAAAGTGTTCCGGGGATAGTCCATAGAGTCCGATAACCGACAGTAGGGAAAGCTATGTACTAACAGTGTACTATATACCAGGGGTAACCAACCGAGGAATGATTTTTTTTTGAGTTAAGGTTTTTATGCCTGTAATAAAAGCCTTTTCCTTCAAAAAAAAAAAATAATAATAATAATAATTAGAAAGCTTATATGAGGTCCAAATAATAAATTTAATAATAGATAAAACATTATGAAATTTGACAATTTTGAATTTTTCCTAATTATCTATTAATTTGAAAAACAAAGGATATAGGCTATACAATTACTTTTAAGGGGAATAGTATGTAGATAGGTCTATAGAGAGTTCAAGGAATCTTTTCACAGAATATAGGTTCAGTTATCAGCACAAAAAATTAAACAAATATTTTTTGCGTTATGACTTAAATTCATTTATAGTACTAAAATTCGATATATATATATAAAGTTCAATTAATTTTAACAAAAGTACCAAGTATTCATTAACGGATAAATAATGTCTTGATTAAAACAGGTTTAATGATTTTTCTTTTCTTTTTTTCTCCTTTACAAAAAAGATATGCAGATTAGTAATTTAAATAAATAACAAATTTTAATTAATGGATTTAAAGAAATGAATGGAAGTATCATTAAAAGTTTGCAGCAGCTCGTTTGCTCAAGGTCCATTGGAGGCTGGCAGGGAGCGTACCGCACGAGTGTTTGCAGAGTTAGCTGCTTATAATTAGTTCAATTGTGTCTGGTTGAATCGCGAACTTGAGTTGTAATAATACTCCCCTCTTGTGCGCTCGGTGGTTCCTCTCATCCCACTCTCGAAAGGGCCCTCATCCCTTGCTTCGAGCCTTTCCTTCTCAAAGCCCTCCCTACTCTTTTTGAGGGGTCGTGGCGCCACCTCCAAGTGGAATGAAAACAGCCTGAGGAAGCCTTTCGCCCCCTCCTGTTTGGGTTTTATTCCTTATCTTATAAATATCAAATAATTTGTTTTTCATTTAGTTGCCTCACTCGTTATTTTTGAAAAATATCAATGCTTTACAAAATAAATCGGGAGTAGCCTCCCCTCGACTTTCTCGTATATACATATAAATATTATTATGCATTTTAGAACAACGTTTGAGTTAAAGTAGCACCTCTGGTTGTTCATATGAAATATGGTTGATCTAGATTAAAACGTCCTCCTTATCTTGTTAACGAACATACACACAGACACACAGACATAAATTTGGAAGGTCCAAAACGTCAAGAACAATCAAAATCTACAGTAAAATTTTTGGACGATTACAATACTTTCCTTATACTACATATACGATCAAATATTTTAAACAAGTGAATTAGTTTTTACTTTCTCTTACTTAAATATGAAATAACATTTTATATTTAAGTTGAAGCTTTTAAAAAAAAAGAGTACTAGTACTTTACTAATGTTCTTTTTTAGTTTTTTTCAACTTTCTCAAAATTCACTCTAACGATTTTGATTAAAATTCATTTATCAATTATTTATTAAATGATCTTTAAAATGTATTAAACCTTATCCATCTCTAAATTGTTTGGGCCTCACTACTGATATATTCTTTAGTTTTTCTCTTAAACTATTCTATCAAGTGGTTGTTCATATAATAAATAGAATGATCTTTAAGATGTATTAATCATTTTCCACCTCAAAATAGTGTGAAATCCTCAATTTTGAATTTTAAGTATTCCATAAAAAAGGAAGACCCGTTTCTAAAAAATATAAATATTTTTAATTCTTACGTTTATTAATAAATCGAATTTAATTGCCAATTTAATTAATTTAATTAATTTTTTTTTTATAATTTTAATTATAATTATAAGCCCTGTCCCTTGGTGCAGAGGTAAAGGTCTTACCTCACGTACCAAAGGTCAGTGGTTCGCTTCCCGTCCTGAGCAACAACTTATTTATATTATATTGGCTATCAATTGGTATAAATAAATAAGGACGGAGTCTAATTGGCCTCAGATTCCGAAAAAAAAATTGATTAATACACAAAATAGAAAAATTTCTTCAAAATAAAAGCTAAATAAAATTGTGAACCGGCTACCAATGGAGTCCGTCGCAAAAATTCCGGTGTGACAGCATACAGAATTTCCCTTACCTTAGGTAAGAGAAAGTTTTGTTTTGTATAGCCAGTACACCAGATATTTTTATTTATGGCCTATTTGTATTAAGAGATAATTTAAAAAATCCTAAAAATTCTTATTAGTGGAGAATTACTAAATAAACATAATTTTTAAATAAAATCAAAAATTTAAATATCCAGTTCGGTTAGAGCAAAATTTAATAATATTTACCATCGAATGCATAATTGGTTGTTTCTTTGCTCTGATTTCCATGTTAAGTTCAGCAAGGAAAAATCATCTAAATAATTTCATTTGAAAATAAGCAAAATTACTCTTAATTTTAAGTGTAATTTCTCCTTCATTAAAAAATTTTTCGCTGCGGCTTTAATTAAAGTTTGTTACATTAAAACCTTTCTATCAGAAGTTGTTGCACAGGAACCTCTTTTTCTTTTGGTGCATTTTTAAGTTTTTTTTCAGCATCTGAAGCCATTTAGACTCCCTCCATATATATTTAAATTAATTGCTGTTCTAAAACAAGTTAAATAGATTTTTATCGCTCACGACGGGAAGCTAATCTATGCCCCTTGAAACGTAAAACTATTTCAAAGGACATTTGGTGCTTATGGCTCCTAAATACATATTAATATTTAATAATAAAAAAATTCTGCTCTCTGTTCCTTGGAGAAGAGGTAAAGCTATTTGTTCATGATCAGTGGTTCGATTCCCGTCTTGAGAAATAAAATTTAAATAAATGGACGGCTAAGAGATAGAATATTTATCATTAATGTCAATAAGGATTCAAATGCCAACAGAAAGAAAAACATTCTATTCATATTCATATTAAAACTAACAATTGTCTTTTCTCCCTTATTCCTTTTAAACATTATTTTTTCATATTTTATTTTGTATTTAATTTTTAAGTTTTTTTACTTTTTATCTGAAAATGATTTAAATTAATTATAAATATATAAATAATTAATAGACTAGTTGGTGTATTTTTAGAGAAAAGGAAATCGATATTTCGTTAGTGTAAAAGAGAAGAGATGAAAGCAAGAAAGAACTGGTTGACTACATTTTCTTCAGTTGCTTGAGGCCCGATTTTTATCCATTTTTTTTTTCTTCAACCTTCAGAGCAAATAGATGAAAGCTCCTTTACCCGATTGAACAGAGCACAACGGAGACAGACAAGTTCAAGTCACACATTGGGATAATAACTCGTTTTAAGAAAACGAGAAACGTTAAAACACACATACATACATCTTGTTGACATATAAACTCAGGCACAACTTTTTTAATCCATTTTCGAATACGACCGACCGAGGTTTAGACGATGAATCGACTTGGAAATGCAATCTAAAGGAAATTGAGCGTTGTGCGCAATTACTGGGTTGGGTGGCCGTTACGGGTTGCCAATCCAAGGGTTGGGGGTGAATGGCGAAAAACAACAGTCAACGGAGGAAAAAAAACAAGCCGTTCTGCATTATCGCGCCATTTCATTAGAACAAATCGTTTTATGCTCTTATTTTTACTTCTTTTATAGAGTTTTGGAAAGCGTTCTAATATAGTGGCCTGGACAAAAATTCGTTTGTGTTCATTCATCATTAAATTTAATTAAATATTTTTATCAAGAGGAGTAAAGAATTTCTCTTGTCAAGAATAAAAAGATCATTCTAGTCAGATAACAATATTGATATGAATGAAGAAACAAAAAAGAAAATGATCCTGTGAGCTTGATTGATAAATTTAATCATGTCATTTATTCAATCAAGACCTTTTCCTCTTTTGCAAAATATAAAAAACAATATCAATTTTGACTACCAAAGATAGAATTTTGAACTTTGTAATATTGACCATTAACATGTACCACGACCTGCTATCTAAGAAACCGAGATCAAAGAACTAAATATTGATTGAATTTATAAACATCTATGATCCTGATGGGACTATTCATTTGGATCCAAAGACCTGTCAAAAACAGGTATTAAAAAAAAATATTTATTAATATATCGGCCTTTTAAATTTCTCCATATGTCTGGATAATTTATATTATAATAAATTTATGTGTTTAAAGTCTATAAGGCTCAAACTACCGAAACGATAATTAATTACAGAGCTCTAGAGGAGTCCAAAACGTCGGTCACCTTACTGGCTTAAAAAGCGCCTGATAAAAAAATTTTGTTTAAAGATTGTTCAGGCGCTATTTAAGTTAGCTTTTGCCGGTGTGGTCAAGCGCCCGGTAGTCTGGTACAAAAGAAGACCATCGATGCCCCGGATAGGCTGGAGATCTTGGGGTTAAGGATCGCAGCAAAATATACACTCACAAAAAATTATTTTATTAAAAAAAAATATCTCCCTCTTTTTTATCCTTGCGCATATTGAGCCTATGTAATTTTCTACTTTCTTTATCCCAATTAAAATCCCTCAACCTTTCAAATAATTATGGGGATTACATCAATTTCATTAAACTCAAATATAAATCGAGAATTGATTAATTAAACATTTGTATTTTTTTAAAAGCATTTACTTTTTATCTTTGTTGATTTTTCCAATTCAATTTGAAGTCAAAAAAACATTTAAAGTAGAGAATAATGAAAATAGATGAAAAATTCTGATTCAATTATTTTATTTATTTATTTATTTATTTCATACACTTTTTGGATTGCAGAGGGCATTTAGTTTTCAAATGTTAATATATATAAGTTTGAAATATCGATAGCTTCCAGGGGGCGTACAAGAGTTTCTTGTTCCTCAGGACCACCTATCCGAGGCTCAGCACTACTTGGCCTTGCTTGACAACAAATATCTTGGTGTTCCGTTTCTCTCTGGCCAAGCCAGGCGGCTAAATTCATTCATATCTTATGAATGTCATTGTTAAAACAATTTCTGGAAAAATATTAAAAAACCAATATAAAAAAATTAAATTCTCTTGTTCATTTGATAAAGTAAAAGAAAAATCTATTAATGATTTTCTCAGAAAAAAATATATATTTTCAAAAAATATGAATGGAACTTTGGAACAAATCAAATGTGAAACAAGAGAAGAAAAAAGTATGATTCAAACAATCAAACTAGAAAAAAAAGGATCAAAGAGAAGGATGGAGTTAAGGAATCGAGTAAAGAGGTTCTCTGGAGAAAGATTGCGCGAAGGGCGCAAGTCGCGAGGGGCGCCCTGTCAAAGTTCAATTCTGTGCGACGGCAAAACAAAATTGACAATTTTCCGCACCGTTTAGCCCATGGCCGCGGCGGCCTGGCCTGCTGCGCCCACCGTGGACTCCACCACGTTCCCCAGAACTCCCACTCCGATTCTTTCTCTAGAGATATAGAGAAATCGGCCAGTGGATGAAGCCCCTCTACCTTCACTAGGGATGCAAAAAGGTTAGATACCGTTATTTGAAAAAAAAAAAAAGTTCATAAATATATATTTAAATAATGACAATCTAAAGGTCGTGAGCTTCCACAATACATTCTCACCATTTTTTTTACCTATATCAAAATTTTAAATTATCAAATAAATACCTAAATTCGTACATTTCTGCTTGATAGATTTTGCTAGACTCAAATGAACAACTCATTAATGTATTTTTTGAATTGCTCCAAAGTCCTTCTATAACAGACCATGCATGCTCAATTATTAATTTCTAGGAAGATTTAATCCACTCTAGAGGAATTTTGGAACAAACGAAAAATTAATTAGTGAATTGGTCATTTGGGTTGCCTACCTTCTAACAACCAAACAAGAACTAAGTTCTCCATGGTAACTACAATATAAAAAAAAATTAATTCCATTTAAAATAATAATGAGTTATATATATGTATATTTGAATTAATTTCCTAAAACAAGGGAACTTCAAATTTGAATTGTTAGTCAGAATTAAATTTCGATTATCAAAACCCAACCTAAGCTCTGTTCAATCTAAGTGGGATTAGACCAATTTTAGACCAAATACCTCATAATGTTAGAGTAAATTGGACTAGGAGAAGTAGGGGAGGAGTTGAATATATCTCTGTACTCACGATTTAGGAACTTTTTCTCTGTTTCATGTCAAAATAATCAAAAATAAGTTTTATTTTAAAATAGTTTCCATATTTAATTTTTGAAATTTTTAGTAGATTCTTATACCCCCGTAAAATACAATTTGACAAACACAAGAGCATTAGTTCTATAAAAATATTTTCATTTTTTGACACGTCGGGCGGCGATAAAGAAACAGAAACGAAGGTTGCTTTTTGTGCATTGATCACTCGCGCCCTCTACTTGTTGATCGTGGCGTGTTTTCCAACAGCACGCAGCCCTTGCCCTTTGAAAGCCTACTTGCCTCTATTCCCTCTCTACTCCCACCGCCTGCAACGAGTAGCGTGTAAACCCGTCTGATCTAAGTCTCATTTACATGCTAAAATGCTTTTAATATTCATTTGATTATGGGATACAAACTCCTATAAGCGAAAATCTTTTTACTCATTTTCAAAATAATTAAAATAATTTAAAAATCAATGTCAAAACGGTTGTTTATCATACAAATATTTATATTACATACGATATTTAATAGAGAAGCTATATAGATCAGCACCTGAACACAACCAAGATTTTTTTCAATAAATAATTTTATTTAAGCAAAGTTTAAATTATTAACTCCTCTGTTCTTTAGAGAAAAGATAAAGCTCTTGTTTCATGATCTAAGAGTCAATGGTTCGCCTTATATTATTTATTTAAATTTTATTTGGTACCAATTTATTTAAATAAAAATGAGTATTTATTATTTAATTAATTTACTTATTAAATTATCTCACTCTGTTCATCCAGTGAGAAAAGTTAGTTGGTGTTATAGGCACGATGCACACGTGCACACATGGACGCCCCTTTCAATATATCCCAATCCTTGAGACACTCTTAGCATATTATTATTATTTTTAAGTCTTTCCGGCATCTCAGGCCATATATATTACAAACGATTTTAACTATATATATTTTACGATACACGTTATATACACATATTTACACATATACCAATTGGTAATCCAATTGTTTTAAATAAATTTTCATTGAACTGCCTGGGATTCGAACTTATACTTCTTGACTTTTAAGGGTTTTTTAAAGTCCTTTTCGACATCTAAGGCCATTTAGACTTGTCCTTATTTATTTATATTAATCGATTATAATATAAATAAATTTTTGCCGCTCAGGGAAAGAAACAACTGACTTTTGGTATGTAAGGCGAGACCTCTGCCTCTTCACCAAGAGACAGAATGGTTTTTAATATTATCAATGAATATTATTAATAATAACAAAGTGGCTAATTTTGATATTTCATATATTTTTAAACAATTCTCTTAAATAAGAGCTTATTATCCATTTGATCGTTTAGGCCTGAATGCAATTACAAGTACTAGTGCAAAGATACGGTCGAAAGTTCCAAATATAAATATAAATTCTACCGTAATATTAATTTTTCATCCAATTTCTTTTCTCTAATTCCAGATGGAATCTAATTCCACCTGCACAAGAAAAACGCATCAAATCTTCTTTGTACTCAGAGAGTCTTATAATTATATGTGATCCTCTTGAGCTTTCTCCTCTTAAATCTCTCTATTCTTATAAATACATCTTTAATTAATTATATTTAAGCTTTATAGAAATAACCTATGTCTAAATATGAATATCACTTGCAAAAGATCACACTGTTGATGGATTTAATCCTGTAAGATAATATTTAAGCGAACTCGGTTTTGGGGCACTTATTATTTAATAGGGATATGTCTTTTAGAGCAGAGCTAAAGTTATTCATGATCTAGGTCTCAGGGATTTACTTCCCGTTCTGAGCGATAAAATTTATTTAAATTATATTGGCTATCAATTACAATACTTTAAATAAAAATTGACTGAGTCTACCGTAAGTAGCTTCAGATGAGGAAAGATACTAAAAAAAAAAAAATTATTTATCTAGATGAATTTTTATTATTCAAAATGGCCAAATATAACTTTGTTAAAATCTTTTTTGCTTATTCTATCCTTTGCTCCCTTAATATTTATAAAACAGTACATCCACCAGCACCAAAACATTGAAAAATATTTATCTACGGTTGATATGATAAAGTCATGTAATGGCCTCCTCCTGCTTACTTAAACCACTTGCTCTTTGGATATTAAGAAGCATTAGACTAAAGTAAACATCAGCCAGCTGTCAATATAGACGTGACTGTCATAACATTGGGCCAAGTAGTCCTTAGACCAAAAGTGTAGTCAAGTCTCACAATAGGAATATAGAACAGGGGTGTGGAACAGAAGGGCAGAGGTTGACGTCATCGTTTCTCTGTAAATGTATTTGTATTGGTCGCACACTTGTGTTAATTAATTCGGCCAGGTCCTCCTTCTCAAATACAAAGCGCCATTACCCTTCTTCAGGCAACCCTTCAGGTCCTTACACACAGCCCTTTTGCCCTCGGCATTCGGAGAAAGAGAGAGAGAGCTCCGGCTGAAATCACACTCGATACGGGACAGAATTAATTGAACTAATCCTCTTTTCGCAGAGCGAAACAATTATAAGGATAATATCAAATGGAGCTTCCCTGAATGTGACGCCAACCCAAGTCCCTTCGATCCTTTCTCTTAGTTCTAACTCTATTATTCTTTATACAGTGATACAATTTATTTAATAATTAGCTGCTCTACAATTAACCAGAGATTTAAAAAATTATCATTGTTTTGATATGTTTCTTATTACGACTCAGAATATTTAAAATTGTTTTCCTATTTTCAATTGTTAATGATATCAAAAATTGCTCCCCTTTATTCATAATCTCATTAATTAATTTTTATTGTGATTATTTGCAGAAGAGCAACTTTATTGGAATTTTCCTTTTCCCTTTAATATTATATTAAAATTTATAATTTCAATGAAAAGGTTACCTTAGTTTGGAATATTTGAAAATTAATTTTTAAATAATTTTCAGAAATTAAAATTTTTTTTTTTTTTTTGGCTGGAGTTGTTGAGTTAGCGACCGGATTCCCGGGTGCAGCCAGGTGGAAAAGAAAAACAATATTAATATTTTTGCCGACATTTCGTGCGCCTGCCGCACACTTCTTCAGACCTAGCAAGTAGTCAAATTTTACAATTCTTTAGTGAATTTATTTGTGTAACCTGATGCTACATATAAATAAATATATATACTAGGGGTCACCTCCATTTAAAATATCACTCAACTATCCCTTCCCTCAATTAAGTTTTCTGTATATTTTAAGTATAAATATTGTTTTTTATTTAAATATCAATTGGTATGAATAAATAAATATGCCTCGATAATCTATCTAATTTATCTAATCTAATAAATATTATATTAATACATTGTTTAGTGTCTATATGGCCTCAGATACCGAAAATACAAAAAAAAAAAAAGTAAATAATTAATTAAAATGATGTTTAGTCCAGAATAAACATAGAAATCATGATAAGCGGATGAAACGTCAGCAAGAAAAAATTGGTTTTTTTTTTTAATTTAATTGAAGATTTTCATCCTTAACTTAATTTAAATAAAATTTAAATACAATTTTTAATTTTTCATCTTATAATAAAAACCTTTTAGGAATTTATAAAATAAAATAAATTATTAAGTTATTATCTGAATTATAAATAAAAAAAGTAAAAGTTTTAATAATTATATAAATAAATGATGAGACGTATTTCTCTTTAAAAAGAAAAATATGAGAAAAAGAAAAAAAGAAATTTTATTTGATGATTATATTAATATAAAAGAAAAAATAAAAAATTCATTAGACTGGTAACGGGGAAGGTTCTCAAGAATAAATATTTGAAAAAATATCAATATTGAACTGGTTTCATAATATAAATATATCTTAAGTTTCTTTTAATAAAATAAATGGAAAAAAGGAAAAAAGAAATAAAGCAGCTTCATTTCTATCTCTTTTTTCAGCCTCAATTTTTTTCCCATCCTGTGAATTTAATTCAATCAATTAATATTGAAAAGGCTAAATTGAGAGGTGGGACCAATATTTAACCTGATCAATGCTCTCCCGCATCTGTTATTTACGCGTGAATATTAATTCTAATTGGCCTTCCCCCGATGACATGGCGGCCAAGCACGGCAGACCAATTACGCTACCGGGGATTGTATCGGAATAATTAACAATGTTTTAATACTGGACAATGGAAAACCGAAAATATTTTTTAATGTGATAAGCATATATTGTATAGAATAAAACAATTATACAATGGAAGTCAATTAAATTCGCTAAATTAAAATTCTTGGCGTGCCAAGTAGAGTCCGGGACCACGCAATGGTTTCCGATTCCCGTTGTTCTTCGGGGACCGAGGAATGGGATGAGGGGTACAATGTGCCAAGGGCCGAATTGAATTTGGCATCAGCACCCCCTCCTTTCTCTCTCTCTCTCTCTTTGGAGGGGGCTATATATGAAATGGAACCTAATGGAAATTAAGGCAATTTCAATAGATTTTGACAATTGTTCGAAACTCGACTTACTTTTGTTTCAATTACAAGTTGAAATTACTTTTCTATGCATGGCTGTTTTAATAATATCCTACTTCAAGGGTGGTGGAAAAGCACCAAGAGAGAGGAACACAGAGAGAGAAATAGCAATGAACAAGTGGGGTTGAAGTGAAGAGGAAGTGGAAACGAGAAAAGTGAAGAGCGAGATTGGACCTCACCAAGCTTTAAAAGGCAGAGTTTCGTCCCCCAACCTACATCCTTCTACACCCCATTCTCCTGTTCCCAATCCATACCCCCTCTGTACCCCTTCCCCCATGACCATAAAGCCCCATCCAAATATAATAACTCCCCAGTTTATCAGGGGCAATTTCGAAAATTGTTTGCTCAAAAAATTATTTTCACGTATGTTTACCTGGGATCTCTGTTTACTTTTTTAAATTGGCTAAACATTTATTCCCAGGCTCTATATAAAAACAGTCTCTATTGCTATGCGTCGAATGAAGAACATTATATAACGGATATAACATCAAGAATAGAATTAAATTGAGAGTGAAGTTAATTCTTCTTTGCTTAAATTAATGAGTTTATTTATAAATAAATATTGTTTATTTATTATTTAAAAAATAAAAAAAAAAACAAGAGAATTTGATGTAAGAGGGATTCTTTAAGGTCATGTATGTTTTTCATAAAATCATTTCACCTCATCGTCTCTTATTAACTTCAGATGTTGGAAAATGTGAATAAACAAAATTATAATAATAATCTTTCTACAGTATAAATTTAACAAAGTCATTGATTACAAAATGAGAAAATTATTATTTTATTTATGAGAGAATATAAACATATGAAGTTATAAAAAAAAATAGGCAACAAAGTGAAACACTTTCCTGCCTCTTCTTATCCATCGCTTATCATAAAAAAATAACTACAACCCTACCAAGTATGCCTGCAATCATGTAATATTGATTTTTATTGTTATTTTTAGGTTATGTTGTCTGTAAATGAATTTAAGAAAAAAATTTTTAATAAAAATAATTGAAAATAAAGTCATCTGAATTTTTACCTCACAAAATTTATTATTTAAATAAGAATTAAAATAAATTTTGTGTATGGTAAGTAAGAACTTACTTTTTATTTTATTAAATCAGAAAAATTATTTAAGTGAACAATAATAAATTTAAAAAAAAGTTAAAAGGATTAAATAAAATTTCAAATTTCTTTCTATAATAACATGTTTATTAACTTATACCCATTTTTTTTTTTTTTAAATAAATCTGTTCTGACTCAACGGATTGTTATGAAAATTGGTCCAGGACTGAAAACAAACGTCTTAATTATTATTACAGAGTTTCAAAAGATATTGCCCAGTGTGAACTCTGAGAAAATGATGCGCGATAAATATTGCGCGGGGGGAGGAGGGGGGGGGGCTTTTTTTACCCATGTC
>JAAAKE020098444.1:0-18991 GCA_010014785.2 Anisolabis maritima
GACATTTTTGATGGTATACGTACTCAGGACGTATTGACATATGAGCGCTATTTGTGTAGTTTACAATAACTTGAAATCATCTCGGCTAAAAATGAATAATTCGTGAACATTTTTGAGTGATTATTTATTACAACTTTAGAAGTGGATTAACCCATCAACAGTGCATCGTTGAACTTAATTCGACTTTTGGCGATGAAGTACCATCAAGGACTTCAATCGTGGCCGTAGTTCGGTTAAGGCGAAACTCGTGAAAGTCGTCCAAAATCGGTTGTTTTTCCGGAAAACATTGATCCTGTGTGTGAACTGATACTGCAAGTGACTTAACGTGAGATTGAGATTGAGATTGAGCTTAAGACCAGCATGCATTCAATATTGCATCAACAAAAAGATTTGTTTTTGATCTCAAATCCCCAAATATAAAAGACCCTCGTAGTTAAGGATCGACTTGAATAGGAAGCAGAAAATTCTCACTACCCAAAATTTTTTTCTGAAATATCTCTTAGCTTAATTCTTAAATTTTGGAGAATGACTTAAATGGCTGAATACAATCCTAATAGAATTTCTTCCCCTCTTCCTATTGCTGACTTTTTTTTCTCTTTCCATCTCACCTACAGACCTTCTTCCTCGTTTCTTTAAATTCTTATTGTAATTTTAATATTTTTTTCCTTGAACTTACCAGAATAATAAGAGTTTATTTTGAGGATGGTTTTCAAAACAATCTATAAACCCATATATCGTTTGACGGTTTTGACCAGGCATGACCCAGGGACTATCCACTTTCGCCTAGCCAAAACCGTCTTCTCGCACACAATCCCGGCGGTATTCCATTCCTGCAGCTTACGTGCTTGTTTATTTCATTTCGTTTTATATTTTTCGATTTTTAACCAGAATCTCCTCTTCTCTGAATTTGATAAGAAAGTTTCTTAAGCGAGATTTCTCTTTCTTTTCTCTGTTCCGCGTGTCTGCTCCTTAGCCGGAGATTCAAGGACGGACGCGCTTAATAATTATTATTTAATGAAAATATCAAGGATATAGGCTATGACCCATATCTTGAGATTATTTAATCCTTTTAGGAGAAACTATTTTTAAAAAAAAGGACAAATGAAAAAGAAATTTATTATTGTTTTTACTTTCTCTTTCCTGAGAAAGTATTGTGATCACAAAAAAAATCGGTCATTATTTTAACAGAAATACACGTTTTAATGACTCCAATGGATGTAAACAAGATATCTCAAAAACGAAAAGAGACTGAAATTTTATATTTAATCTAGATACTCTCGTCGCATGCACCTCAAAACTTTACAATAAAAACGGCCAAAGGGTACTAGTACTTTACTGATGTACTTTTTTAGTTTTTTTCGATTGCCTCAAAATTCAAACTGTTTAAAATTTATAAATAAATTATTTATTAGATGATCTTTAAAATGAATGAACTGTTATCCCTTCAAAATTGTTTGGGGTCCACTTAACTCTTGCACGTTTTTAGTTTTTTTATGATTTCCTTTTAAATTATGCTAATAATTTTGATTAAATTGACTCTACATATAATAAATTAGATAATCTTTATGATATATAAATTATTTTCCAAGACAAAATAATGTGGGGCCTCCAATTTAGAATTTTAAGAATCCTATAGAAAAGTTAGGACAACTCGTTGCTCATGATAACCAATTATAAATATTTTTAATTCCTATATGAGATTTAATTTAATTAATAATATTGATAATTGATTAATACACACAAACAAATAATTTCTAAAAATAGAGGTTTAATAAAATTGTGAGGGGGCCCGACGTAAAAATTCTGACAACATACACAACCTTAAATAAAAGAGAGTTGTGTGATGTACGGCCATCACACCAGATCTTTTAAGTGGGAATCAGGCAGCCAATGTATAATAAAACACTTAATTTTTATAAATTTATTCTAATTGTTTCTTAACTTTATGCTGCTATTTTAATTTTTTCCTTTCCCTTTTTTCATTTCAGATGTTTCGCCTTCTCGTCACCTCCTTTGAAAGAGGAGCCTTCCACACTCTCTGACCCTCTGCTCAAAGTGAGTAATCATTTTTAGTTTAAATCAGGGCTCAGGGGCTCACACTTAGTATGTAAAATCTAATCCGAATCACAAGGCAGGGCAAGGATGAATTTTATGCATTTATTTAAATTTAATAATTTTGGTGATATATCTAAATTTTGTTTTTTAATAATTTTTTATGAGAAATGAGCTGCTTCCCCGTCTCTTAGAGAAGAATTTTTTTATACTCGCGACTCCCTAAAAAATATCCTTTCCGGTGCCTCCCAGTAAAGAACCATTTTCTTATCCATGATCGAAGGGTCATTGATTCATTTCTTGTCTTTAACGATAAAATTTATTTAAATTATACTTTCTATTAATTAATTAAAATAATGGATGGAGTCTAAATAGCCTCAGATGTCGAAAAAGACTCAACTGACATGGAATAACAATCGGTTTGACTTTGACCTGCTTCTTTCAGAATATGATTCAGATATGATAAAAAAAAAATATTCAAAATAAAGAAAAAATTAAAAAATTTTTTATAAAAAATATTTAAAAAAATTATTATTTCGGTTACGCTCTCTGATATTCTTTACTTTCATTTGAATAGATTATTTATTAATAAAATAAATAATATCATTTAAACAAATATTAATAATCATATTAAATTAAATAATAATAGTAATTTTATGAATAATAAAATATAAATACCAATAAATTTGAATATAAAATAAATGAAAAAATTTTTAGAAAGTGAATTTTTATAGCATATATAATAAATAATAAGTGTGTGTATATATATATATATGTTATGATATGTAATCCATTTTCACGGTCCTTGTCTTGAAGAGAGCAGTAAGCTGGGTAGATCTAACCTTTTAAAGGTTCTTATTAAAAAATCTCTACTCGCTCTATTGAAATAAAATTTGGGAGTTTTTTGTAATATCATGAAATTTAGCTATTATCATTTTTTATATGAGAAAATTAGCTACAAGGTTGACTTGAACTATTTTTTCTACAGACAATAGTGAGCGAGCTACAGGGGCCTAATTTTGAACTAAACGTTTACTTTTAAAAAAGTCGGGTCTGATAAACGCACATCACACAAATTGCTCCACGTGAAATCTCGTTCACACACACACACACACACAGAGAGAGAAAGAGAGACAGACCATTTTTTTAGACTCAGTGGACCTCAAAACGTGTATTTATGTTGAAATCTCAATATCGATTTTTTTTAGGATCGCAATACTTTCTCAGTATATATTTCATATATAGGTAAGAAAAAGTAAAAATTATCCTAATTTCAGACCTGAGGAAAGTGTTTTAAATCAAATCAATTTTCTCATCTAAACCAAATTATATTTGCCTAGAGATATTTAGAAATTTTATCACCAGGAGATTGAAAACTTTTTAGGGACCTCTAAAAAGTACCCTGCGATTGGACTCTATTATATTTCCTTTTCAAAATTGTATTCACATGGAGACGCGTCAATTCCCCAACTCAAGGGAATCTGGAACAAGATTCACCCAGGGACCGAAATCGGGGAGCTACTTGAATAAAAACGAGCGTAAACCAAGATGAAGCTGAAAAGACTCGTATTGAGTACTGTTTCATAATTTATAAATAATATACTAATAATATTAAAAATTTGAAAACATCAATGACTTAAAATCATTCTGACCTTTTACTAAAACTGAAATAAGGTTATACGATTATATTGTAAATCACCTAAAAGTTTCAATTTCATTTAATTCCTGATGGAATTGATCTTTCATGAAGTGTCTAGGCATTATCGAATTCGATTAATTATTTAATTTTTTCATATTTTCTACTTACTACCATCTGCCAAACCTCGGTGTCCAGTATTGGAAGTAGACTAGAATTTCTCAAAGAAAATTTTATTTTAAAACATTTATAGTTTAACATTTAACAAAAATCAATTTATATTTTCACCAAACTAAAAAAAATACATATTTACAGACCTAGCGCCAGAGGGATTAGAAAATTTTTATGACAAGTATGGCAAGTGGAGTATTGCCCTTATTATTTTATGGGGAAGAGGAGGGAGGAATTTCTCCCTTAAAAACCTCCTTGTCATCAGCTATGTATAGATATATTTTCACCAATTGATAAAATTTTATTGAATTTTCAAACTTCCTCATGCCGGATTCGATTTTCTAAGTGCAAGTAAACTTGGACAAATGGAACCATTTTCCTCATTAGCAGCACATGCAAAGGAACCTGGCGACTAGGCCAAAAAATGAGTTCTAATCTTATCATAGACAAAAATAAAGTAATACCATAAACAAATAATAATAATAAACAAATTTGATATAAAATAACTTTTAATTAACAACGAGTACCAAATTGTGAAGATAAAAATATAATGCGACAAATGAAGAATGTAGCCTATTTTATTTCATTTATATATAAATCAGTGCTAACGTTTCAGTTCGCGTTTGAACCATCATCGGCGCTGCGCTTGAGCCATTAAGAAAATAAATTATAAATATTCAATATTCAATAAAAGTTATTCAGAAGTTACTCAGAAAAATATTTTACAAATAAATTAATTTTCAAGTCTATTCAAATGCGAATGGCATTTTCGTCCGATTGGCAAGAGCTCCATTGTTCTGGCTCTCCTAGGCCCCTAATTTACAGGTGCGCGGAGTCCTTAGGGCTAACATGCTCTAGAGTCCTCATTCCTTATTCTATACTAACCCCTTATCTACTTGTCACTCTTCTTGAATCAAAAAATAGCTTTAATAAAAACTTTCTTTATGTTCTTTTCAAGTAAATAAAAGAATATTATTCTTAATAATAATTAATATAGTTAAAATTAAGTTAAAAGAAGCAAGGAGAATTTAAAGGATTTCCGGAACAAATGTTTATTATATTTGTCAACCTATCTTTGGTTTCGGTCTACTCTGCCAGCCTTCATCAGAGTTCTAATCACAAAGAGAGAGAGAATATACATAGTACATAGGTGAGGACTCATAAAGAAATTACATTTGTATTGGTATATCTGATAGAGTTATAGTTGAAAAGAGGAGTTAAAAAATAAATATTAATACATGGAAATAAGATGAATTTTTATATACTATATATAATCAGCGGCTTATGAATATCAATGGGTAATCTAAATAGAATTATACCTATATATATACATCCCGGTATATTTTTCCATTTTTTATTAGTTAATCTAACCTCAGTTGTAGAAATAAATGTCAAATTCTGCACGCAGACTGTGATTGTAACGTCATCATGACGCGAGACTCAATAGCCAATCAGAAGTCTGCCATGGTAAACATTTTCAGAGTATAATATTGTATAGATAATTTCCAAATATAAACCCGATGATATTCTTACTGTACTATATAAATTCATGTTCCTTCCAAGTATTAATATTTATTTTTTAACTCCTCTTTTCAACCGTAAGCTTTGTATTAGAAATACAAATAGAATCTCTTTATGAACCCACAATTATGTACTAAGTTCTTCCTTTTTTGTCCTTAGACCTTTATTGAAGGCAGGAAGAGGTGGCCGAAATAAAAGGTTTGCTTCCTTCACATTCTCAACGCCCTTCACTCACTGTCAGAGTGAAGCAAGATATCGTAATCCCGAGGCACAGACTGCATTAACCAACAATTTTATCGAGGGAAGGGGAGTGAGTGAATTACTACTTTCTTTTCAATTTAATTAATTGTTTATAAAAAAAAACGTTCTTAAATAAAAATAAAATCATTAAAATGAAGTCCTAGAGCCGGAACCGAAGGTGCCTGGATAGCTAGTTTAATCATAATAAAAAAGAATATATTTTTTTACGTAAATAGATAGTAGCACTATCTCCTTTTTCCACCCCCTCCTCGTTATGCCTGACGTCCAAGAGTTTGCTTAATTATTTTTAATTAATCTAAAATTTATTTCTAAATATCATTTGAAAAAATGAAATCCGAACATATTGGTAAAAGTAGGTTAAAACTTTTCGTTTTGTTGATTAATAATTACAATAAAAAAATATGATTTGTTTTAATTATCTTCTCCATTAAATAGTATGTATCATAAAGAATATACCGATGTGTTTATGAGCAAATATACTATAAATGAATGTAAAAAATACATTTAAGAGAGACGGACTTTTACTAACATTCAAATAATATTAATTACTTGTTTAATTGATATCTTTTTCATAATTTTTGTCAAAATATAGTAGAGGAAATTCGTTCTTACACGGCTAAACTAATCTTAAAAAAATTCAGGAGTTTCTATTTTTATTATATCCACTAATACAAAAATAATTTCAATAAATTCTAAATACATTAATATATTAGAATATCCGTTTTTTCGTTCAGTCAATTTTTTAATCATATTTGCATTCAGGTGGTCAGAGAAAATCGGCGAATGTGAGTTATCCGAACAAGACTGGCATTTCTTCTGCTCTTTATAAGACAGTCTTGTCCTCCCCTCACCCCTCTTTCTCGACGGGCCGATTGGCGCCCTCTTTTGATCTAATCTAAATTTTTTTTCAATATTGACAAAAATGCAAGTTTTATATAATCACATTATACATTTTTAAATACCTTTCAGAGTTAATTCTTTCAAGAAGCAAATAATTAAATTTTAAAAATTTTAATGAAATCACAAAAATATCATGAATAAATAAATAATTTTTATTTTCTCTTACCTATATATAATAATATATTAAATGTATAGTGAGAAAATTTTGAAATATAAAAAAATGGATTTTACAAAATGGTGCGTATGTGAACAAGATTGGTTTTTTTTTAAGTCTTTTTCGGCATCTGAGGCCATTTAGACTCCGTCCTTATTTATTTCTATTCATTGGTAGCCAATATAATAGAAATAATGTTGCTCAGAACGGGAAGCGAACCACTGACCTTTGGTACGTGAGGCGAAACCTCTACCTCTGCACCAAGGGACAGGGTGTGAACAAGATTTCCCAAAAAAAGAAAAAACGCACGAGGCGGAAATTTTATATTTAAGCTAGATACTCGCATGCATCTCAAAGCTTTTCAATAAAAACGGCCAAAGAGTATTAGTACTTTACTGATGTACTTTTTTTTGATTTTTTGATTTTATTAATAATTTGGCTGAGAAGTGTTGTGATTTGATTATTAAATGTGAACTAAATCAATTTGAATAAAATAGAATTGACTGCAAAGTTGTCTTTTATTGACTATTCTACATTGTTCGGAAATTCTTTTTTTTCGTGGAAGATATGCTCTAACAGGCCGAAAATTCTCCGTATTGTTGCAATTTATTTTATCTCAATTTATACATTTTTGCCCGTTCTTGACCCATTTTTTCTGTGTGATCTTTTTTTAAATTGTGTTTCCGTTTATCATTTTGAGGGTTTTATTAACCTTATTTATTTTTTAATCGCTCATTTTTACTATTCTTCCTAAAAAAAAATCACTTGACTTCTCTAATTTACTTTTCCCCGCGCTTCACGAACTTCCTCAAACCTTACTTTTAATCTTTGATAAAAATAATAAATATTAAAATTTAGGCTAAAACTCAGCATAGAAAACCAACTGATCCATCACTTTTCTTTCTCTTTCCTTCCACAAAGATGAATTATAAATAAATTTTTTCTTCTTAATTGATTATTAAAAGAAAAAAAAACGATCGCTTTAAAAATCATCTTCATCTTAATACAACTTTCTCTTTTTCTACTTAAATATGATTAACTTCGTTAATTAATAGGCATGGTGATGTGAAGTCTCTATGAATTAATTAAATGCCCTGATTCCGGCTATCACATGCTAAAAAATTTTTTAATTAAAAAAAAAAAACTAAGCTTTTAATTTAAGCGAAAACGAAATAAATGCCTTGACAATTTCTCTTAATAATTTTTCTGTCGTTCTGATAAAAATCGAGATTATAATTTTTTTTTTTAATGATTTCATTTGAATAAAAATTAATTTCTGATTGTTGTCAGTTAAAATTAAATTTCCGTAAAAATTTTTACTGAATATATATATATATATATATATATATATATATATAGCGTACTTAACTAAGAAGGGTTGGGCGCCCGTTTGCCACCATCGTATGCAATTCAAAAAGGCGTCAATGACCCTATACTCCTGGACCACATGACCTCCCTCCTAGGTGTATCATTGTCCCTAGGGAATTAACCTAATTGCCCAAGGGGTTCACTTGCTCTTTGGAGGTAGTGGTTATTCTCAATTATTAGTATATTAATTTGGTCATCATCAGTGGTGGACTTCAAGGTCGAAATCACCAGCGAACATTTGTTTCAACTAAAGCCCTTTCTCCGTAAATAGCTTATATCTTATTTGTTGCTTGTGTTTTTGCCTTTAAGAATTAAATATCTAAAATGGTCTTTATTTTCTTCCATTTTCAAAAGGGCGACAAAACTAACACAAATTAATTTGCTTCTAAAGATGCGTTGAAGTGTTAACCTTTAAGAATATATACGCACTAGCATTTCAATATTTTGACAGATTCAGATATGCTCCAATCCATCTGCTGGAATCGGCACGAACTTTCCTGACTCCCGCGATATAGAAAATCACTCAGGAATTCACATTTTCTAATCTTTCCCAATTGGAAGAGTGTGAAATTTTTTAATAATTATTTATTTTTTTATTAATATTACGTGATAGAATTGAAACTGAGAAATATTACAAAATCGATGGTAATCCAAGCTACAACTGGCATTTACTCTGCTCCTGAAAGATGAGAATTTTAAAATTTTTTATAACTATTAAACAACTCCTTTGTCGTTTGTGCTCGATTTAAAAATTATAGATCCAAAAGCAAGCCGGCCCGACCGTTGTGAAGTTATTCGTAAACGTATTTCCATCTATTATTAATGGTCAAACCAAAAATCTTTATTTTTTTGAGAAAATTTATAAATATTATAAAATAAGATAAAATAGAAACGTTTTTATTTTTTCCATCTGGTCTGACAATGGTCAGTTCTGAAACGTTAAGAACGTTTTATTAAAATTAACTTGCCTGAACATATTTTATTATTTTTAGCCTCCCCTTTGCTTTCACTCTTATTTTGAATAATATTTATGTTGTAAGTAGACATTTATCAAATTTTATTATTTTTTTAAACCACATTAATTCCACACTTTTACTCTTAAATTTGAATAAACGTTTTATTAAAATTAATCTTGCCAGAACCTAGCATAATTTTATATTTTTTTAAAGGAATTTCTTTTCTATAAAGTTTGTTAAAAACATTTACAAATTGTAAGAGTAATTAATGCCGTTACCCAAACACTTTTTAAATAATTATATTCTCATCCTAATAATAAGCAAAACCTCATTTTCTAATTAATTTAACTTCTCTTTTCAGGATCTCTTCATGTCCGACTACCAGTCGTCATCTCCCTATTCGTCCTCCTTTCTCTACTTAAGAACTCCTCAAATGTGAGTACCTAATAACTTATATATATATTTTTTAAATTGTTCTTGATATAAGTGATATTATTTCGGACCTGTAAAATTAAGAAAATTCGCGTTTAGAAACTGAATCACTTATTCTCTTGTGATAATTTGATAAAAACATTCTATATCAGGAGCATGGATTCTGCCACCTTAAGGCCGCATCGGCATTCAAATATCTTAGTCCGTAAATCTTTATACAATATTTCGTTTTTTTAATCCTTTAAATTTTGATTTTTTCATTTCAATAAGAATTTGAAAAGTTATTTATCTCTCTTATAAATCGTATATCTTTATAATTATATTTTTTTTAATTTGTGTTGATATAATATATAAGTGGATGTATGTATATGGTGAGAATATTGTAAATTAATGTTTTACTTCCTAAGTAGTTATTCGAAAAATCGGTGTCACTTTCCACTATTTCCAAAATTGAATATGGATTTCATAAAAAAGATTTCCCTCCCCTGCATATGATCCGGGTTTAAATTTTACTTTACGAATTGGAAAATAATTAATTCGGCAAAAAGGATCACAGACCGGTGCAGACTGTGGCTACAGGTTAAATCATGTAAATATTAATTATTATACTCTCCAGTAATTCCTCATAATCCCAAATGCGATGAATGAACGCTACCCTCAATGTTATTTTATTTTAAAAAATTTTATATAAATGATAGGGAAATTTTTGTATGGAAATATAAATTTTTTTTATTCGAATTTTTAAAAATTATTTTTATAAATAAAAAATGAAATTCAATTTTTAATTATTTTATAAAATATTTAGGATAAAATTTTGTATTAATAGAATAGTTTTGTCTAAAAAGAAATAGCGAAGGGAATCTTTCTTCAAAAAGAAGTACTTAAGAATGAATGAATTTTCTGTTCAAAGTCTTTGTTCTGTTTTTTTCTCTTTTCAAAATTTGTGGTATTTATTTTTTGGAGAATTAGATAAGGAGTAATTTAAAAAGATAGATAAGTGATATAATTTAAATAAATATGGACAAATATGATTTAAAAAAATATATTAATATATTAGTACTATATTGTATTATAATATTAAATTATAATTTGAATGACAAAATAATACTTCGCCCTCTTCCCGATTGGGGAAGGGGGAGGTCGTTAAGGAAATATTTTGGTAGCGCCACATAAATTCGACTCACCGAATTAAATTTAAAAAGTTAAATTAAATTTATTTATTTAAACAGAAATTTTGGCATTATTTTTAGTCCACGATTTTAGCGAAAATTCTCCATATTTCAAAAACTGTTCGTTTCTTGGAAAAAATGTATCTAACAAAAGTTACTTAAAATTAAATTTAGATCTATTTTTGCTTAATTCGTTTTCTACTTCTTTGTGTCTTTCGAATTTAATTTTATTTCTTTTCTTGGAGGGGTCTCGCGAGTTCCTCTAGCAGGGGTCTCCAAATATTTTCGATCTCGTATCATTAAGACAGAAAAAAAATTAAAATTAGGCAACAAAGTTGCCACACTTTTCCATCCTTTTTACTTTTATTGTTATTTTTAGGTTATATTGTTTGTATAAGTAAATATCTTTTCATTAATCGAATTTAAAGTATTATAATTGATTACCAATTAATATAATTACCGAGGAGTCTAAAAGACCAAAATGCCTAAAAAGACTTAAAAAAATTTAATTAAAAAACAGAAAAAAAGATTAAATAAAATTACAAAGTTTTCTCTCTATGATTACATATGTTCATTATCTTATAGCAATTTTTTTCCGTTTTTTTTTTTTTTTTTTTTTTTTTTTTAATTAATTGGGTTCCCACCGGTTTTTTTTCCAATTTGTCCCTTTCTTAAAATAAATTTTTTTTTTTTTTTTTTTCCTTTTTATATATTTTTTTTTTTTTGATTAAATTTTTTTTTTTTTTTATAGAATTTTTTTTCCGTTTTTTTTTTTTTTTTTTTTTTTTTTTGAATAAATCCGCTCACTACAGATTGTTATGAAAATTGGTCCAGGACTGAAGATAAACGTCTTAATTATTATCTCCGCGTTTCAAAAGATTTGGCCAAGCGGATGCTGAGAAAATCATGGTACGCGATAAATTTTCAGAGCCCTTTTTAACGACCGATTTTAATATCTTATTTGCCACTCATAGGGCTATAAATTTGTTAAGTGACAGTCTTTTTCGATAAGTAATTCCAGAAGTATAAGCCAAAATAAAAGCTACACACATTCATATACACATATGCACATTAATATTTTTTTTTATTTTTTGAGGTCCTAAAGATATTTTTAAAAATTATGGGTGAGTCAAATTTTTTATGTTCATAATATTTTCCCATTACTATTATATATAATAATGTGTGAAAATAATAGCACGTTCCCCCATTTGAGCAAAGATCTATTGTGATACGTATTATAAAGAAGAAATAAGTGTTATCATCTCATCATATAATAATAACAATCTAGGTACTATTACACATTATTTTTATTACATGCATATTTATTACACTATTTAATGTGCACAACGGACTTGCATTTGTTTAATAACTTCGGCAAATTCTGGTTTGATGGTTTCCAATGTCTGGTTCCAAGTTTAATTTATGCAATTTTTTGTTTTAATACCGTCATTGCAGAAAATGAGGACGAAAGTAAGTAATATTTGTTATTCTTTAATTAATTATTTAATTTTTACTTTGGCGTACCTCCTTGGAGATCGCTGCTCTAGAGTATAAAAAAGTATATATCCAAGTTCAAGTCGATCCGTTCAGTTAGGTTGAAGGTAAAGAAAAAAGAATAGCTACTATAATTTAATTATTATTAATTTCCCATTATGTTGATATTTCGGTCTTGATCAACGCCATCTTCAGAGTTTTAGAGTTGTCGATATAAATATATGCAAATAATAACACACATGTATATATATATATATTTTTTAGTATATTATATTAATATAGTATAATAATTGAGATAATCGTCATATATTTATACCGACAGCACTAAAGCTCTGGAGATGGTCTTGATCAAGACCGAAATGTCAGCAAAATAAAAAGAAATAATTATAGTAGCTCTTATTTTTTCTTCACCCTTAACTCTACTAAATAAACAATCGATAATATAGAGAGCTATATATTTGCAACGTCTAAATAGTTCGGTTGTTTGACTGTTTGGAATTTTGACACGGAATTCATTAAAATTTTTCAATTTTATTTGAGATTTCTTTTTTGGAGCTGAAGCAGCCCACAAATAGATAATGTTTAATTAACAGTCCATTTGAATGAATTCAATTGGAGGCAACGGAGGAAGGGATGGGAGGGTGACAGGGAATGGGTCAGAGAACCCGAAACCGGCGATAGGGAATGGTGTGTGGCATCAGTGCACGATACACCAGGGGTAACCAACCGGGGAATGATTTTTTTTGTTAGGATTGAGGGTTTTTAAGGCTTTTCCCTCAAAAAAAAAAAAGAATGAATTCAAAAATTTAATTCATTAATTTAAGAAATTAAAATATCAGGATTTTTATATTGAATGGTGAGTTTTTCATTTAGATATTTCAATATTTTTTTTTTTTTTTTAATTTGACAAATTTTAGCAAATTTATTTTTTAATATGGAGATATATTATTTATGAAATAAAATACATATATAAATAGCTTATTTATTTATCTAGTTCGTAACACTAGTATGAACAAGAAAACTTCTGATTTCCTATTTTGATACTAAAGAAAAAGTAATAGAGACCTAAATACCCTAAGCTTCATTAATAAAAACAATTCATCATCATTTTCATAATATATTAGATTGGCTGAATGTTGAATATGTTTTCTAGTGAGAGATTTTATTAACATTATCATAAGTGAATGGTTGGTTAGAAGAACGCGGATTGTTTAATTAAAAATTAATGCGATATAGCGGGTCATCGCAGCCAATAAAAATAAAATAAATTTACCTTTAAAGAAACAAAATTGCTTTTAAAAATATATGGAGTGGCTCAAACTCGGATGGGTGACCAAATTTAGCGTTATGTAAAGACAAAAGAATAGAAAAAATAATTCGAAAATGAAAAGAAGCAACCGCCTTTATGAAAAATTGATTTTATTTCACTATCTTGAGAACAACGTTCCGGTTCAAGTTTGTACCTTCTTCAGGCGTTACAAATCACTCATATAAAATACATTACATTACGAACATGAATGTTTAGAAAAAAAATAATTATAATAGATTGATTGGAAAAGCGTCGTCCAGATAATAATCAAATCAAATGGATTAAAAGAAATTCACCAAAAACTAAAAAAATATTACAATAAAATGGGTCCTAATCAATTTTGGAGGAAATCTAGTAAATAGAGATCATCTAATAAATAATTGTTTTAAGAAATCTAATCAAAATTGTTAGAAAAAATTTCGAGAAAATTGAAACAACTAAAAAAGCACATTCGTAAAATACTAGTACTCAAATGCAAATAAAAAAAAGACATCTCTACTAATTTTTCTATATATTATTGTATAATAAATTTATTTAATCATCAGGCTTCAGTAGCCGAAAAATAACTTAAAATATAAAAAAATAGGTAAAACCAAAAAAATTTAATTTTAATCATGTATTCACGATTATAAATCGATTTACAGCTTACTGTTAACCATATAAGAGGACAATCATATATTGCCATAATCATTAATTACAATTTGATTAGAAATATCACAAGAGACAAGAGAATTGTAAGATATCCAGTTCCTTGGTATTCTAGTCATTGGATTGTACATATATACATGTTCAGTTTATTTCCATATTTAATCTTCCTTGTTTGTCTATTACATTTGAAATCAATTGACATTGGACAATTTAAATTGTTTAATATTATAAGAGCATGTCAATTTTTATTGGTGGTTTTGAGCCCACTTATCTTATAAATTAAACAAAATTCTAGTGAGTGAGATATGATAGACAAATTTTTTATTATAATCCCAAATGGACTAAGATTTTTCACTAATTACATAATCTTCGCGTTCGGATAATTGAACCTCCGGATATTTAGTTTCTTCTATATTCTTCAGCGTTTAAAAAAATTTTGAATCTCTTCAGTTTATTCTTTTTACTTTTTTGGATACGCAAACTCTTAAACATTTTTGCGTCACTGCGATGGGAAAGTGCATTACATTATAGATATAATTGAATTAAATATGATAATGAATGGATCCCTGCATTTATTAAATTTTATTATTTTTAGCATCCCCTTTACTTTCACTTTTGTTTTGAATAATATTTATGTTATAGGTAGACATTTATCAAATTTTATTATTTTTTTAAACCACATTAATCCCACACTTTTACTTTTAAATTTGAATAAACTTTACATATAATACAACGTGTGAACACCGACTCAATAAATTAATGGATAAATTTTAATAAATGTCTCGGTACTTAATGCGCAATAAATGTATTTTAAAAGTCTTTTCCGGTTCTGAGGCCACACTTTTAAACAATTTACTATATTTTATTACTATTCAAATTATCCAGGCATTTTTATTTTTGACACGTAGTATATATAATTAATTTAAATAAATTTCCATGTCTGGACTTTTGACTTTTAATGTTTCAATATAGACAATAATGATGGAAGTACAAGGCAGATTGCAGAAATGAACGCCTTTTAATACCAAAGCCGTTTCGGACAAAATTTATTCATCACTTAGAGATGAGTGTAATTATGCCCCAAAGTTGTCATAGAGAATCTTATTTGATATCTTTTATGACAACTTTGAGGCATAATTACACACATCCTTTATAACAATAATGATAAATGAATAAATTTTGTGCGAAACGTCTCCATTCAGCTTTGTATTCATCAAATTTCAAACACCAACTTGCTTCTAACCAATCACTATTCATAATGTAATATAATAATAACCTCTAGCCTCCAGCCCACCAGATGGGCTCAACTGTTTTTAATTTTAATAAACGTTCTTTATTTTTATAGAATATTTCCAACCCTAAGATTTGATATAAATATAATACATTAAAATATTTTATTTACATTAAAATATTTAAAATAATTTTTTCAAATTTTCTCCATGGAATTTTTTCAATAAACAAAATTATTTAGTGATGGAGAAGAGGAGGAAAAGTTTTTTACTTTAGAAATTTGAACACTATTTAATATTTATAGTATAATAATCGGCATTTCAAGTGTTCATTTTTGCTTGCATAAAGGCGAGGCAAAAATCACTTGGCTTTATATTTTTCTTTATAATTTTTCATTCCATAATCTAATTTAAAGTAAAATTCCCAAGTAAAAATAAATTTTTGATTCATTCAATCAATCAAAAAATTTAAAATGGATTTAAAATTGTTCGTCACAATAATCGTCACTCTAATTTGAATATATTAATATATAATTTATTACATATATTTATGGCCTGCGATGACGAATTTTATTATTATTATACAATTTATACTAAAAATTATTCCTTATTTTGCTCAAATTACAAAATAAAAAATTCATTTTTTTAAGAGTAACATCAAAAACCATAGCTTTACTGCCAACAGAATTTGTGCAACTTTTTATTTATATCAGCAAATTATCTATTATTTATATTAAAAAAAAAACAAAGAGGAATATTGAAGAGAAGGATGTCATCCAATGGGGGTGGCAGACTAAAATTAAAATATTTTATTAATTATTGGTGCGGATCAGGGGGGTTACTTCCCCATACCTCTCTTTTAGCTATGCCACTTATGTCACTGTCAAAGGATCACCAGAGTAAATAACTCTAATATTTTTATTTTAGTAATTAAGTTAATATTCATAACATTAATAAATACTCTGAGAAGAATGTTTGGGAAAGGAGTTTCAATACCGCCTCTTTCTTTAGAACAGTATGATTTAAAGCTGATCTTTCTGGCCAAGACAGAGCATATAAAATGGGAATTGCCTTATCAGTTTATGCAAGCTCAGTAAAGTTGAAGTCCTTGTAAACTACAACTCCATGTATATTATAGATTCAGGATGCACTATGCTTCAATTTTATTTGGTGGTTTGCTTCCCATTCTGAGCTTTAAAATATTACGATATAATAAATAAATATAGCCTTAGGTTTAAAATATTTTCCAAAATCAACCCCCAAGGGCAATGAAGTCTTACCTTGTCGAGCCTCATCCTGGACCGACACCATGCATTCACTCACACACCGGCAAAAACACACGAATATCACTAACACCTTTTTAAAGGCACATGATGACTGCACCCACACCTGGCAATAATAGGCTCCTGATCACGAGGACTCGGCCCTTATATGAGGAGCACTGTTCCATAGCTGATTCCTCCTTCGCTTTCCCCAACACACACATATGGCTAACCGAACATCTTTGCTTCATTTTTACGCGCCATAAGCAACAGATTTAATAAATAAAATTAATGAGACATGTTAAGCTTTCATTCTTCAATAAAGGAGAAGTGTGCATGAATAAATATAAATAAATGAATGTGCATCGATTCATAAATGAAAAAAAATAATACATTTCTATATAAAAGTATCAATCAATTAGATTATTTCATTTTTATTAAAAAGATAAGATAAGAAATTGAAATTTATCTCTCGTTAATTAAGAAATTTAAAAAATTAAGTTCTTCATTTTTCTATTACTTTCCATTTAATTAAAATTTTTTATTCATTTATCATAACATACTATTTATAATAATAAATCCAAATTAAAATTATTTTTACTTTTTTATTATCCAAATGATTATTAAAAAAATTTGTTTTCAAGATATTCTAGAAATACTTAAGAAGGAATTTATTTGGCAAGAGGGAGAATACATATAAAATTTTTTTCTTAAGTGATGCTTAGAAATAGAATCCCACGTGCAAAATATTTATATTTTAAAATAATAATCAAATTATTTTTATTATAAAAATAATTATATATTATGGTGAATGCATTATGGGAGAGGATTTAAGTGTAAAATAATCGCCGAATGAAAACATGATATTTTTGCGAATAATAAATTTCTACGGCTACGAAATTACTCATTTATGAATGGTTTTTACTTTCTCTTATCTATATATGTAAATATAGTTTAGGGGATTGCAAAATTAGGATTTCAACGGAAATACACGTTTTGAGGTACCTTGAGTCTCGTAAAATGGTCCATTTGTGTGAAAACAAATCTCAAGGCTCAAATTTGATATTTAAGCCGCTTCGAAACTTTTGAATAAATTGACCAAAGATTAGGTACTGATGAACTTTTTTTCTCAAACTCTCTAACGAATTTAATTAAAATTGATATATCAATTATTAGATGCAGTAAAAGTTTATAGAATTAAGCATTTAATTCTCTTCTCAATTGGCATATAATTCATTAAATTATGTGTGACTCGAGGTAGGAGCATCCATTTTATATGACTGCTGTCATATGAGAATTGCAGGGAATGAAGAGGTGGGTTTATTTACTTGCAAAAAAAAAAAGTATGAGGATTTTAGTGTTAACATATCTGAAGACATAAAACCAAATTAAATGTTTAATATTGAGACAAAATGGGTGGATACAAAGAATAATAAATTGAGATAATTGCCCAATCTCCTTGGAACAAAGAAAGCCCCTGGAAAAGATAACAAAACACATGATAATTATGAAAGTTTGTTCAAATTCCTTAAGAATATTAAATTATTTTATAGTATAGGCCTTTAATAAGCATTCCTCTGATTTTATAAATTTATTTATTTATCTCTAATTATTTATTTGTCAAACCAGTCTAGTCCTTTATTTATAGAGTATATTGTATTTATAATCTATGTAATTCTACGTCATCTAGTCAAAATTACATATTACTTTCTGTGATAGTAATGAGGCGTGAAAGGACCTTTGATGTCTGAGCGCCCCTATCCCCAATAAAAAGCCAAATTCATTAAATTCACATATAAAATTTAATCCTTCCCCCACTTATGGCTGAAAAATGTTTTATGCATTGCAAGGGTTTAAGTCAAAAAATTTTATTTCGAGAAATTCTATTGTATATAAAAATCTGGCGTGGCTAAGAGCACATCACACAATTTTCTCTAATCTGATTAGGCAAGAGAAATAAAGTGATCAGCTGTCATACCAGATTTTTTTAAAATTTAATTTCCGGCTGTTAACTTACGCCTTTCAGCCCCACACATTTTCAAGTTAATGATTATATACATATTTCGACAAAAATATAAATACATATAAAAATACAATTCAACATTACAGTATTCAAAATAAATAAATAAAAAAAGTACATTTGTATAAATAAAGTTAGACAAAACAATACAATATATAAAAAAATTAAATGAAAAACAATAAGTGTTTCGAAAATTAAACAAAAACAATACAATATTCGGAAGTTAAATATAAATATATTAAAATTTTTTATAAAAGTATGCTTGATTCATTGATGAAAGAGAGAGCTGTGAGATTAGTGTGATTGGGATATTTCAAAAAAATTTTTTGTCTTTTCGGCATTTGAGGCCATACATTGTACGATATATAGTCTATTTATTTACGATACAATGATCCAGGCATATTTATTT
>JAAAKE020098455.1:1485-18989 GCA_010014785.2 Anisolabis maritima
TATTTTATTGATTATTAAATTAAAAAAAAAAAAAAAGAAGGGTGGGGGGGGGGGGGGGGGGGGGGGGGGGGGGCGGGGCGTGACTGTATTAGGTGAATGTGAAGAAATGTAAAATTGATTTAAGATGCCGTTAAGAAATTATTAATAAGTAGGATTTCAGCCAATGAAAGATTAAAATTTGTGTTGATTGAACTAGCTTACCTATTTTTGTATATTGGATGGAATTAATGTCGATTTGCAAAACAACTTTGTACTGAAGATGATGTCAATCAAAATATTATTACATTAAAACCGAATATCACACAAAATATTCTTTCATTGGCTATTTATTACCTAATTATTAGAAATTAACAATTTTTCCTTATTTAAGGATATTATGGAGCGATATATGGCTATTAATTAATTTATATAAATATAGGTCAGTTGTAAAATTATTTACTAACCAGTGTGTACCCGATATATTTTTCTTTTTTAATTAGTTAATTTTTTTATTTGAATTTTACTTTATCCTTGTCCATTAGTTAAATTAACCTCACTTTTAGAAATAAATGTCAAATCCTACTCGTAGCCTATGATTGCGACGTTATCATGACGCGACATTCAATAGCCAATCAGAAGTCTGACATGGATATTCAGACTATATGGCCTCAGATGGCGAAAAGACAAAAAAAGAACATTATGACAATATATGAATCAAAATTTGATAGAATGAGAAAAGTTGTTGGCAAAGAAATCTCAACCATATTTGATTTATATTTTTCCAAAAAATGAAAGATAATCTATTTCTCCTACTTTCGATTCGGATTTGTTTGGAAAAAGGTGGTGGTTTTCAAAATAATCCCCTAAGACTATATATATATATCATTTAAGATAAATTAGTGCGAGTTGACTGTTTTGTCCGGGCATATTTGGAAAACTTGAAGCAAGGGTGTTTACGATAGCATATCCCCCGCGAAAGTGAATGACCCCTGGTTTAAGTCCGGGAGGCACCAAATATCTCAGCTCATCATATCACACTCATTTATTCTCCTAATTTCTTTGAATCCCGACTCTAAATACTGAATCCAGAGGCGGTTTAAGCCTCTAATGGGTTCTAAGCAAAAGTGAAATTGAGGCTTAATTAAGCGTTACCTGTTGGGCAGATGGGTCCTTTAAGAATTTAGATTTTTGTCTAAGATGAGTTAGGTGGCTGTTTGAAGATGAGGAATTTATTTATTCACTCTTTACAATATAATAATCCATTTACAAAGAGGAATGAATTATTCTAAACTATTTATCATTATTTCCATTGTTTTCGTAAATATATTTTTGTTCATATGAAAAAGTCCACATCAGCATTCATAAAGATCTCAATGATTATGTATATATAATAGTTTGTTTTATGAATGGGTTATCCTTGAGGATAAATGTTGGTCCCGAGATCTCCACCCTTCCCAGTATTTGATGTGCATCATCACTATGGCCGTTTAATACGCCACGCAAAAAGAGAAGGCTCTTTTCGAAGCGGAGAAGGAATGTATGAAAGGAGAGTAAGTAGCCTTTATAGAAAAAAAAAAATCTAAAATGTGAAACGTTTAAACGGCGTTTGCCATCATCAATCACACTGAGAACAACTCAATCTACACGTCATTGTTAAATGCAGTGAGCTTGTGAATGATGATGGCATTAATTAATTAACCGAAATGCCTCACATATTAGGAGTTTTTGATTACGTTAGAAGCTATCCTATTAGCTAACTTCATCTCCTTTTTTTTTCATCTCAGACATTTGTCTATTGGTTAATCCGATCCTGATTAAACTCACTTATTGTTTTGAGGGGAGGAAATTCATGAAATATATTTAAGGAACTATGAAGAGGAAAATTTTAATAAAAAAAAAAAATTGTACATGAGTCACATTTTATTAAAAAAAAATACAAATGACAAGAGATTAATTATAATAATAAAAAATAAAATAAACATTGATATATGTTATCATGTTTTTTGTTTATCTATTATATAATTCAGAAAAATTTCTCTTGAATACTTCGAGATCTCGTTTTGGTAATAATTTCAAAATATCTATTAGAATTGTTTGTGGTATCCCAGGCAAAGAGGGATTGATCATGTTAAAATGGTTAAAGATTTCGCATCTAATCCGATTTGCGAGATTATCTTTAAATTTAATTGAGAGTGATTTGAGATTTTTCAACACTTTTGGTGTGAAAGTTGAATACTCAGTATCTATAAAATCATCTAAATTGAATAAATATGAATGCGATGAGTAAATTTTGTCATTAAATTTCGACAACATATTTACGATCATGCATTGATTCCATTTGTGTGGAATGAGTTTTATGTGAAAACCATTCAATTCAAATTCCACTTTTGAGTTGTTTGTTAATTTCCAATTTTCCATCGATTTTGGGTCGAGGAGACAAAATCCACATTCCAATGAGAGCGTAATTAAAAGAAAAATAAATAAATTGTCCCGATTGATATATGGTGGGACATCCAAGTTTGATGGAATCATTTCCCAAGTGGACTCTTCTAAACGGATAGGACTACGCATACAGAAAAAGATATTAGCTTTTTTCTCCAAAATTGTTCGTTTCAATGGATAAATCATTTTTATTTTAAAATCCGAATGAAGTTGTGTGGAATTCTTAAAATATTTCTTTAAAAATGGAATTTTAATTTCTGATATAAAATCTTTAGGATTACAAATAAAATGGGTGTGTCCTTGGTCTAAAATCCCTGTCGGTGTTGTGAAGAGATTGATTATAAAAAATTTATCCATAGCGTGTCCGTGTAGTTTGCAAACTACATCTGGATAATTATAAAGAATAAAATGAAAGGTATACGTATTATAGGAAGTTTTCCAGCCTGCAAAGGAATAATTGTCTAGGATAGAAACCTCACTATTGGGTTTATAATCAATAGCAACGAATCCTTCATATTTGAGTAAGTTATAAAAAATAAGAAACATGATATCAAGCTCAGATGTCGGTTGGAGGAATAAATCCTCTTGATTTATTAGATGTATGGTATTTTTTTTAATGATATCCACCTCCATTGCTGAAATAAAAAATAAAACCTAACAAATGTAAGAAGAAAAAAAGATCTTTTAAATATTCACCGATAATAAATAAAATAAATATTTAATTTCTTACTTAGCTGATCGTAATTTTTAGACTCTTCCAGATTTCTTTGTCAAGGTGTAGAGGAGGCAGTTCCCTTCTGGAATGGGGGGAAATTAAATTTTTACTTAATAATATCAATAGAAAGAAATTTTTTTTAGAAATAAAATAAATAAATTTTTAATTGAAAAAGCATTATTATCTCTCTATGGGATATAAATAAATATGCCTGGATAATTGTATTGTAAATATATATATATATATATATATGTATCGTTTAATGTCTATTCGGATGCTGAAAGGACTAAAAAAAAATCGCTCTATGATATTGAAAGAAATGCCTTTTAGATTTAACTTTCTCATATATAGTATCATAATCGTCCAAAAATTCGATCTCGAGTTTTTTATTGTTTTGAATCTCCCTGAATTTTTTCTAATTATGTGTTCGTTAACAAGGTATTCGAGCATGCTTTAATGTAGATCAACGAAATTTTATATACGTGCCTTTCAGCAAAATCTCTATCAACTTTTGGGCTATTTCGGGCAACCTGAAACTCATGATAAATCAAATCAATGATTGCACTAAGCCGAGACAAATATTGGTGTTTTTGACGATTGTACTACAGAATGAATGCTAACTTACATTATACCAAAATTGAGGACCATGATTAAAAGTGGCTCCACGTTCGACATCCGAAACGTTTTTCTAAAAATCGTGGTTACTTAAAAATGATTTCACTGAGACGAACTAAATAAAGATAGATTTAATTTAGATGTAAGTAAAAGTAGTAAAACTACTTTCCCTATATATGTGTCTAGAGAGAGGTAACCTCCGATTTATATATTTTATTGAGTTCTTTAATTTCTTCCAACTTTTTCGTTGACAGTAATGCATTCTGGGATAGAAACCAGGAACTCCAGCATGGAAAGTGGAATTGTTCCTACCAACCAAGATGCTCACAATCAATAATTTTGATTAAACAAAGTGGTCTCTTTACCAAGGTATTTTTGACGATTGAAGTACATAATGAATGTTAAATATTACTGATTACAAATGAAAAAGTTTGTGAATCTAGAAATTCAAAAAGACCATAAAATATCCTTTATAAAAAAAAATGGGAAAATTTGTAGATAAACAAAAATTTGACCTCTTATTATTTCACACTCCAGAAATAAAAAAACTAAATCTTGAAATGGTATATGTTTATATACCATTTCAAGATTTAGTGTATGTGTACTTAAGATATAAATATTTTGGTGTATATCTCTGAACTTTAAACCGAAATGAATGAAAAGTTCCTCAACTACTGTACTATAAGGGACAAGAAAAATCAGAGTATCTCATCTTTTTCCAAGTTCTCACTAATGTGATGATTACCTGAGCCCTGGACTACTCATTATTGTATTTTTTTAAGAACTGATGAAAATATACCATATAAATACAAATTAGAATATATGGTAATATATTCTAATAGTTATTAAATGTTTATTTTTTTTATTTTAATATTTACATCCTAAAACCCCTGAGAAAAAAATTCCGTTCGCATGAGTGTATAAATATTGATTAATTCCAAATAATGTAAAACGATGATCATATAGATTTTAAGGAGTATACATGAATCGTAATATTTAAATAAACTTATTTGAATTGATTTCTGTCTATTCCACAAATTGAAGAGAGTAATGAGTTATATATAATTAAAAAGCAAATTGATAAGAGAATTAATATCTTAAAAATAATATTTATTCTTTAATTTTAACTCTTAGATATTCATTATTTTTAAAATTATTAAATCTCGGTCAATTAAGGTTGAATGTAAAAATATTCAATTACCTGTCGATAGATCTTGTAGATTTTTTTGACGATCCAAATTGATTTATATTGAATATTATAAGATTATTGATCCGGGTATTGGATATAATTTGATATGATGAAAATAAATCCTATCTCATTACTATTTAATATATTCCTGTGGAGATTCTATTTCTTCCTTTATGATTTGAGCTTGAGTTCAGATGGATCAGATGTGATGACAATTTATGATTCTCTTGTGTGACACGTGAAGAGCCACTATCGATGCTTCAAATTCAAATGAATAAAGAAAATGAATGGAGCAATTTTTTTGCTATTTCTTGACATCATTTAATTTGGATAAAAAGGTCTGACTTAAAAAGAGCCTTCTCTTACCTTATAATATAATAAAATATCTCAATTGAGTATGACATGTATTCATTGACAGACTAGGGAAAACGAAGAATTTTAGAATGACATTTTTTATTTTTTATACTGATATCGACCCCAAATCAATCAAAAAGTTTTAAGAATCCTAAGAAGAATCAGTAGAGAACAAAAGACTAAAAAATTATTTATTTTTTATATAAACATTTCAATCAAGAAATGAAGTTTTTTCAGCCTATCTTAATTTATAGTATATATATATGAAATATTTATCGATTAAGAGAATAGTACTCAAAACACTTTTGAGTCAATCATTCCACTGAAAAGTTTATTTTTGCCTAAATTTCCAAAACTCAGAAAGTATGAAAGATATAGATGTAAAATTTTGTATGGGTTATTATCAAAATGAAAAAAATTTTATCAAAATCTGGGAACCTTTGGTTGAAAGACCTGGATGATTTCATGTAGAATGTCTTATTTGGTCTCCCTAATATAAAGAAATGATGAAAGATATTGAAGCAATAACAATTTAATATTACGGGTCTGGATATAGAATAGTATAAAAATTATTCATATTCAGGATTTGTAGATTTAATAGACGAAAAACTAGTATTATGAAAAAAAATTCTTATCTTCAGGATTTAATAATATGGATTACATAAACAAATTTTTTTCAGGTATAAATAATTCATATAAAAATAGAAACTTTTTCGAAGAGTCATTTTGTATATTTAATACTAATGTTTATACAAAGTAAAAATAAAAGAATTCAAATAAACATTATATTCGATAGTAGAATTTAAGCTTCCAAATTGTCTCTTTTGGAAGTTAAAACCTTAAATGTTTTTATTTTTAATTTTTTTTACAATTTTTTACAACTTGAACATTTTCTCATACTACAAATAAAGATAATTTAGTAATATTAATTAATGACGTGGCCGGCCGGGCAAGCGTCCAGGGAAACGGTCTTCTTCAATTTGAGTGTACCATTTTTCCACCCAGGCATGGGGGCACATTGATTGAAATACACCTTTGAAGTAATTGCATGGCTCATATTCTTTTCCTTTTAAATATTGGCATCGGTGATAATCCAAGAAACTCTGGTAGCAATATCTGCAAAATGAAAAATTTTTAACTCCTTTCCCTTAGAATAGACATAGAGGTGATTGATGATTATCAAAGGCTCACTGATTTGCTTCCGGCATCAAAATTCACTTAAATTATATTGGAGAGCAATTAATTTAAATAAATATATCCAGTCTCTTCTCATTTTAATATAATTGTATCGTATATGTCGAAAGACAAAAAATACTTTATATGGATATATAACAACTATTTCGGCTATTAGGAATTAATTTTTAATTCGGTTAATATTATCTTAAAAATATCTTTTGAGCACGTAATACAGGAGAATCCAAATCATGTCATTAGCCATCGAACAACATAACAATCGTTTATTATTGAGTCAAATGTGTTTTTCCCGTTGAATGTTTGAAATAATTTTTTGTTTATAAACAATCCTTGTTAATTAGAGGATAATTTATCGTGATTTATATTAAGCTAATATAAATAATTTTCACTTTTTAACAAAGTCTGAAATATGAGAGGGTTGGAGAATGGAGATAGAATCTTGGGTGAAATTTAATAAAGGGACCCAATCGGCATAAGATTTCCAGGATCCCTTTTAGAATTAGAATAATCTTAAAATATTAAAGATGCTAAAATGCTAAGTAATATTGATTCTATGCTTATTAAAGGTTAAATGTAATCCCTAATTTAATAATTAATGAAATTAGAAGCGTTATAAAAAAAACTTAAATATTCCGTGGCAGTGGCAGGTTAGTGAGGTTGTGATTCGTTAATAGACTTCTCCTTATATTTTTTTTTTAAAGAGAAGATTAAAAAAAAAAAAGAATATCCACCTATTACATATTCCAAGTTTTTTGTTATGCAAATATCCTGACACTAAAGTTTTTACAAAAAATTTTTAAAAATCAATAATTAATTTAAAGTGTAAAAATAAAGGTGAGATATTCTATTTTTTTTAAATGAGGAATTAAATTTTATTCTGTCCACAATACAGTGGTACCTTAGTATACGACCTTAATCCGTTCCTGATGTTTGGACTTATACCGAATAGAAGGTATACAAACTTTTCCCATAAGAAGTATTGTAAAAATAATAAATCAACGCCGAATATAATTGATTATTAATTTCATTTTTTCCTCTTAGATAATTATTTACTCCACCCCTCGTGGCCGCGAGCTTAAAGATACTGACATTGTCAATGTTGATAACCTTAAAAGGGGTGTGGGTCCGAATCTAAAAATTTATTTAAATAAAATTGGATACCAATTGATTTAAATAAATATGCTTGGAAAATTAGTATCATTTTTATTAATATATCGATTAAAAGTCTATATATGCCTATACCGAAGACTTAAAAAAAAAAATTATTTATAAGTGACGCAAAATTGACCCAAAAAATTTATATCGTATACCGAGCAAAATTTGTCACGTTCAAGCAGGACGTATTCCGAATTGGACGTATTTCAAAGCAAATATATATCGAGGTACCACTGTAATTCAATCTCCAAGACCATGAACTAATGCAAATATTACAACAATTGATAAATTAACAATTTACAAAAATTGTTCTAAATTCTAAACTTGTGATTATTTTTTTTGTCTTTTAAAAATAAATCATCAAAAATATCGTAGGTTATAAATAACTTGAGATAGAATTTATATATATATTTATAAGTGAGATATAGCTGGACAGATCAATTTGGGTAAGAGTTCAGAGAAAAAGAAAACCAGCCTTTTTTCTCAAGTCACTATACCACACTTTATTCAGCAAATATTTCGGCCAACATTACATCATTGCACAACAAATCGTTTCACTGTGGGGATGACCCTCATCTCTCCATGAATATTTTATATAACTAACGGACGCAGGTCCATTAAAATTATCACATTGTAGCACTGCGGATGTTCGTCGTGATATTGGCCGAAATATTTGCTGAATAAAGTGGTGATTAGTGACTTGAGAAAAAAGGCTGGTTTTCTTTTTCTCCGAACCCTTATATATATACAGAGTGATAGAGACACGCTCGCGCTTACTTCTTTTGTCACTCTTGTGAAATTTTATAGGCACTTTTTAATGCTGATATATAATTTAATACGCCCAGTACAAATTTTTCCAAATTACAAAGCACATTATGATTCCACAAAACTAAAATATATACATGATTTTAACAAAGAATTTGAGGTGTGAATTAGATATGGATTTTTTTATCAACAAATGTTCGGTAGGTTAGTTATCTTTTTGAATTGAATTTTTAAGATTATGTAGTACACGACTTTGCTCCAGTGTAGAGCGCAGACTTGTATTCAGAGAACAATTTACCTTTTGTGAAATTTTGGATTGAGTTTTTATTATTATTCAGTAGGGTGGGCCTACACATCCCCTCATAGATCTGACCTTGCATAAATACTTTATCCCTTTTTAAATTATTTTATTAATATTAGTTCACACCTCTTGAAGATCTAAATTTGATTGAATCAGGACAGGAGATGAAAGCCAGGGCAATGAAATTCCCAGATTTCACGACGTTTTCCCCATAAATTTATTAGACTATTATTATGGGGTACCCTGAAGTACGAATTCACCATTAGCAAAAATTTTTTTTTTTTTTAATTTAACAAGTCCTTAACTGTATAAATGAATATTTACATATATTAATTCCTTTTCACCTGATAATGGTGCAATAAATTTAGACCGAAACGTCGTGAAATCTGGGAGTTTCATTGCCCTGGCAGTCACCTGACCTGATTTAATAAAAAATCTACAGCCACTTATACATCAAGATTTTAAGCTTTTATACAGACCAAACAATTTTCTGAATTAAAAATGTTTAATTTAATTTTTTTATTCTTCAGTAATACTCACTGCGTCTGATTCGTATTTGGGAATCGAGGATCAAAAGGAGCAGTTTTCAACTGTTCTTGTTCCGACATAATTTTTTTAGGCATCTATAAGCAATTAATACAAAATTAACTAAAACTTTAATGGCCTTATTAAAAATACATATATAGTAATAAATAGATATATACCTAATGTTTGGTCACAATTTCAAAATTCAAACTACAATAAAAAAAACAAAAAAAAAAAAACAAAGAGAAGATTAGTTCAGGAGTTGAGGAATTAGAATAAATAATAGATTTAAAAATGATTTTTATATATTACCATATATTATATATATACATATTTAATTTAAATATATATGCATATATATATATATATAAATGGATAAATGCTTGAACATATGTCATCATCATGCTATTACATTTGTATTTGAAGGATTTAACAAAAAGAAAATTTAAAATACTAACATTACAAATGGTAGATGTGATTTTTAAGAAAAGAAGATGAAAACAATAAGAAAATGACTAATGAACTAAAACACAAACATTATATTTATATATTATATACATATATAAGCACTCCAAATTACTATTAAAAAAAAATCTAAATTCTATTTTTTTTTTTTTTTTTGGAGTGCAGATATTATTATTATTATTATATAATCTAAATAAAAAAAATTTTATGAAATCATCACAGTTTTGTTTATAATTATTTCACAAGTGGTCTGGTTTTATCATCGTCCTCACACGAAGTTTGTTTATAACGTCGTACTTCAGCCATATAAAGAGACCAGGCATCTGTCGGTGTTTGCTCTTCATCGTCCTTTTTCTGTTTTTTAACCATTCCGGTGGGTAAAACGCGCCCTCCACGTCTTTTACCAATCATACTAATTGTTGGTTTTTTAATGGGAGGTTCTACAAGAATATTTTGTTTATTCACCGCTTGCTGCTGCTGTTGTTGTTGTTCTTGATTCTGCTTATTCTCCTCTTGCATTTTTTTAAACATCTCCAAGAAACTACCATCATTTTGAAATACATTTTGTAATTTCTCTCCTTCATCTTGTTCGTAACTAGCAAAAGAGGAATTCGGAGAGTCTTCCTGACTATACCTATTGTATGATTTATTATAATTTCTATTGTTTGAAGGGAAACTACGTTCGGAATATTTATTATCCCAATGACGATCATTTTGGAATGAAGAACTTGAACTTCCTTGATGATTTCGAGTGTAATTGTCATTATGATGGGAATATCGATTACTAGAACTACGATATCTACTATCATCTGAATAACGATCTCTTGATCGATAATCATCCGATCGACGTTCTCGATCTCGATCACGGTCTCGATCTCGTTCTCGTTCTCTATCACGATCTCTATCTCGATCTCGGTCACGCTCTCTTCGATCACGGTCCCTACGGTAATCATCCCGATATCTTCGATCATCTCTATCACGACTTTTTCGACCACTGCTACTCCCAGCTTCATCTCTTAAACGTTCGTTTTTATTATAACTTCGACGATCCTCTTCAGGTTCGTAATATTTATCTCTAGAACGAGATCTTGATCTAGAACTTAGACTACGTGATCGTGATCTTTCACGACTATTCGATCTTTTCCAATCTTTCGTGGGTGAAGGTGAATAATCCCTAGAATCCGAGTAACGTCCTCGTCTTTCATTATAATAATCTTCTTTATTTCTTAATTCATCTGACCTTCGTGAGTATCGATAATCATCTTCCTCTGTAGTGTTGGAGGCAGCATCAAACCCGTCTCGACTCTGCGAGAGTGAATCTGGCGATCTACCTTCCATCCTACGACACACCAACAATGCTGTTTGTCTTCTCCCACCTAAAAGGAACAAAAACTTCTAGGTGTAATTACGGTGATGACAAAAAATGTCAAACAACCCTTTGATATATGCATGGTAATATATCTATTTAGCGTGTGTATATATAATATATAAATATAAATCGGAAGTGAAAATCACATCCACCATTTAAACAAAAATAAAATAAATAAATAAATAAATATAAATAAATCCTTCAATTTGGTGATTAATTGGAGCCAAAACAAATAAAATTAAACAAAAACGGAAAGAAAAATCGATAAGACTCAAAATGGTAATTAACTCGATTTGTTAGAATGATTATAGAAAAAATATATATATATAAAAACATTCTTTAATAAATTAAAAAAACATTTAGAAGTTTTAATTTGAGATAGTAGGAGAAAATTTAGCTAAAATTCCTACCTCGTACACCGCGAATTAATATGGCTTCCAGTAGTTAGAAGAAAAATCGAATGGCGAATGTTACGTGAACGTGTGACGTCACAGGGCGATCAAGACGGCATCGGGTGTGTTCAGAAAGACCTTTTATTTTTATTTATAATTTTTCATATTTTTTAAAATTAATATTTTGTTTTAATATCTCTAAATAAATTTTTAAAGATAGAGTTATAATATATATATTTTTTGAAAAGGTTTTATTTTTATAAATTTATATTCTCTGATTTATTAGGTTAATTGTTATCAAAAATGAAATGAATATATTGAATGTTTTTTTTAATTTTTGCATAAATCAATTGACTGGACCACCTTATAAGTTTTGTTGCATGGATGAGGGATTTCTGAGAAGGGAGCTTTATTCTAAATCTCTAATTAAAAATGAACATCTCATTCAACAATGAAAAGAAAATTAATATATTTTTATTTATTTATTTATATTCTGTAGGTAAAGAGGAACAGCCACTAAGATGTATGTTTACAAGCAAGGCCAAGTGCAGATGCTTTGATGGCTGGTCCCAAGGAACAAGGTTGAACCAGCATTTCTCAACCTTTTTGCCTTGCAACCCAATTTCACAATTTTCTAGCTTTAAAACAAGGTTGCAACCATTATTTCGCGACCCCATTGGTTGAGAGAAGCTGCGATGAACGTCTTTATGGCCCCAGTAGTCAAAAATATCTATAAATTAAATAAAATAAAAAATTTATATTTTACCGCTATTAATTTTTATTGCCAACTATTTAAACTATATAAATAAATAAAAGTGTAGCTTTAATCTTATGATAATAATACCCAATAAAAATAATAAATTAAAAAATGTTTTTTAATTATTTTTTTGTTTTTATCAGTTTATTATTTAATGATAATTGATAATTTTGGTATTCTATATATATTTATGTTTTCTGTTTCTAACTTGTCTATTGAGTTTACCATCTTTCAAATTCATTATCTTTGATAGTAACTAATTTAGCATCAACTCATCGATGAGTTTTTATTTTATAGAAAATAAGAATTATTTAATTAGTTAATTTATTAATTATATATTTTAAATTTCAATGGCTTCTGCACTTGAACAATTTGTAAATAATGTGCGATCTCTTTCAGCTCAAGGTATAACATCTTCATATTTCTATTAATATCTTCAAAAGTAACTTAACAAAAGGAATTATTTATTCTTACTTAAAAAGAGATTGAATTAATTATTATAATAAAATATAATTATTTTATTAACGGAGGCTATAGAGAGAGTTTTATAAAGGGGTGTTCAACTCTAAGAGAAGCTAATTTCAAAAAATTTTTGATGTTTGAATTCAATCTCTGTTATTACTACCATTACAATTTATTTCTCTCTAAATAATCATTTTAATATTTTTTTTTTTTAGGCAACTTTAGAGAATTATGTGAATATTTAAATAAATCAACTGAGATATTAGTGAAAAATGCTCAACATTTGGATAATGTCCTGGAAACGTTGGATCTTCAACAGCATTCACTCGGCGTTTTAGCTGTTTTATGTGTGAAACTCACTATTCCACTTACGAACTCCACACCCGAACAACAAGAGATTATGTTTAATCAAATTCAAAAATTTATTATTGGTTGTAATGGGGAACAAGTGAGATTCGCGCCAGATACATGTGCGTTTTACAAATTTCCTATAAAAGAATAAGTTTAAAGATAAAACTTGTACTTCATCTTTCATGTACATATGTTTCAAATCTATCTATAATTTGTAGAAATTTACATTTTTACACTCTCTAGTAAGTCCTTTTGAATAGAATTGAAAAAGAGATGACTTTTGGAAGAATGCATTGAGGGTATCACCCATATTTCTCTGGATGGGTGGAACGGAAGAAAGCATATCACTACATTTAACAATCTATTATCTTAAATTTTACTTTTTTATTCAGCCAGGAAAGCTACACCTTACTCTGCAAAGTTGCATTTGTCTGTAATATTATATATATATAAGAATATATTCGTTACAATAATTAATAAAATTATTTACTAGAACTCCGATCTCTTTAACTTTATCAAAATTTGTTTCAAATTTGTTATTCTGAGAATAGAAAAAAATTGTAATCATTTGTTCCAATATCTTGAGATATCACATGGTCATGATTTTCCATACAAAATATATTAATTTACTCTGGGTAATGGGGATTAATTTCAAAGAAAAATGACCAATTAGCGAATGGTGGAACTTCATACCCAATGATAAATATATATAGATATATATGTTCTGGAAGAAGATATAGATATATATATATATATATATATGTTATTCTTGGAAGAAGGCAGGTTCAGCCAAAATAAAAGCCTTTATATGCTTGTCGATCTCGTAGTCGACGTTTCGAGACAAATTTATTATCTCATCCTCAGTCCAAAAAATCTATTAGCATAAAGTTAATTAGTTAGCATATGTATATAAAGACTATATGCTAACAATAAATTTTTTTGGACTGAGGATGAGATAATAAATTTACTTCGAAACGTCTACGAGATCGACAAGCATATAAAGGCTTTTATTTTGGCTGTCTCTCCCAGAATAACTGTTTCACACAGCCACCAAATCTCTTCTATATAAATATATATGTTGTTTTGTCAACATGACTGAAAGAAAAATTGAAATTTAAACGCCTACTTGTTAATTGTATGATGTGTCTTTCTTTGACTTATCTCTACAGATTGAATTTTTACTCTTTTTTTAAGTTCATCACAGGATCATCCATCTTTTCCAATCTATTCAAAGGAACTTTTAGTTAGTTTGGACAAAATTACAATTTAAAATTGAACAAACAGATCGAAATTGCATTGTAAGGGTCCCGTCTAAAGGAAGATATTTTACAGAAAAGTGATAGAAATCATTAAAATCAATGTCAATTATTAACGTAATATAAAGTATTTTTATTTAAAAAAAATTATTTTCTTTAAAAAAATGAATGGAACTTTTACAGATAGCTCATATTTTTTTGATCTTTTAATCCCTCTCCTAAAGGAAATTGTAATTTTAGGTTTCGATCATTCAAATCAATCTAATTTTATGTAATTTTACCTATATTTTGATTTTGATATATTCCAGATGCCGAATTATGTCATCTATTCACCAATTGTTTGACAGAATTGAAAATGCCTTCGAAGGGAATTGATTTACTACGAAGAGCGATTTGTAAAATTCAACTTTTCGATTCTCAATTGACATCCATCCACGCTGATCTTTGTCAATTATGTTTATTAGCCAAATGTTTCAAACCTGCACTGGAATTTCTTGATACTGATGTTACAAGTATCAGTCAAGAGGTGAGCTTTTCTTTTTGGATCCTTTAATTTATTAATATTCAGATAGTAAGTCAGAAATGGTCCAAAAATGATGTGAATTTTTGTCTTAATGAACTAAAAGCTAAAATACTAAAAAAGATGTGAAAAATATTTAACGAAAATTAGCACTACTCTGCCAAGCAGCAAATGATAGGAAGAGAAAAAGAAAAAAGATGAAGGTCAGATCAATATAATATAATAGACAAAAGCTTTTGGTCCTAGGTTTGAACAATCCTTAGGCTCTTAATTTCAACCAAGACTCAACTAAGGAAAACTCAGCATTCTTGTTGAAAACCGTACTCTAATTATTATATTAGCCTGATTTCTCCGTCTTTTTATTCTCTCTTTCTATGAAAATTAGCAGAGTTACATGAAAATGAATAATATATAGAGATCTTGTAAAAGCCTAGTTCGAATACTACCTTTCTTATTTTTTCCCAGATTATTTCACAGTAGCTCTGACTTAATATCTCATATTTGCTAGTATCTTTCTATTGCATTCTCTTATCAATATAAGAAATATTTATTAATAAGAAAAGTATTTATTATTTTCAATAGATAGTTATATTTTAATCATGAGTAATTAATATAAAATTAAATTTCTTTTTAGGGTGGACAATTTGATTCAAAGTATTTCTTATCCTATTATTACTATGGAGCTATGGTTTATGCCGGCGTAAAGAATTATGATCGTGCGTTATATTTTCTTGAAGTTGTTATTACAACTCCTGCTTTGGCTGTTTCACATATTATGCTAGAAGCCTATAAAAAATATATTCTTATTTCATTAATACTTCACGGAAAAGTAAGTATCAATCATTTAATATGATTAAAAAATTTTTTTAAGCTCTCCACACTTTTCTTTCGCACTTTCCTTCGTTGCCCCCTTCAATCCAATTCACTAGAAGACAACTATATTTATTATATCAATTTAGGGAGAATGAATCAACTGTAGTATAAATATATATTTTTTTATGACCTAATTGTGACGTCATGTCGAGTAAGCAGAGGTGAATATTGCATTTAGCTCCGTTATTGAAAAACGGCTTCATTATCAATAACAAAGGATTCTTGTTTTTTTTTGGAAACTAAATGAAGGATAAATGAAATAATTAAACTTAAAAAAATACCTTATTAATAAAGACTTGTGTATATAATCTCATGGGATGTTTGTTTTGTTGGTTGAGGTAGTGGGGGGTCTTAGACTTGATTAAATAAAATTGAATTATTAATAAAACATATCCCAAAAGAATGTTAGAAATAAATAATAAACAATAAATTTTATTGAATAAATTAAAATTGCCTGCTTTACTTTTAGGCAGAAGCCCAATACACAAATACATTTTTATCTCTTTCAATTATATTTTTAATTCTGATATAAATTTTCTTTTTAGGTACAAAATATTCCTAAATATACCTCACAAGTCGTAACTCGATTTATTAAACCTCTAAGTCAAGCTTATAACGATTTATCGACCGCCTATACGACCAACAGTTCAGATGAATTAAGATCAATAATGAATAAATACCAAGACACATTTGTCAGAGATAACAATTTTGGATTAACTAAACAAGTTGTTGCTTCACTTTATAAAAAAAATATCCAACGACTAACCAAAACATTTCTAACCCTCTCCCTTTCGGATGTTGCTAGCAGAGTACAATTGCCTGGCCCTGCCGATGCCGAAAAATATATTGTTAATATGGTCAGTACTTTTTTTTTTTTTTAAAGAAATTATGAAATAAAATATTTCTTACTTTATTAATTTTTTTTAGATTGAAGAAGGAGAGATATTTGCCACAATTAATCAAAAAGATGGGATGGTAATCTTTCATGATGATCCTGAGAAATATAATAGTCCGACAATGCTCAGAAAATTAGAAGAAGAGGTAACTTGATATAATTAATTACTAAAATAGAATTTTTTAATATAATAATGGACGTATTATATCTGGGGTCTGAGCGAAGCTTCTTAACAAGAGATTTCATTGTGGTTGGTTGTGGAATTGTTGGGAGCAGTTTTTTAACTAACTAAAAAGGCTTCCATGTGTTAGTAGCGGCGCGCGTGTCGAGTAGGGATAAGTCATTTTCATTCATGACCCGAAATTTTTCGGTCCCTACCTGCCCATCTCTGTCCTAATTTTTGAATTCCCGGCTCGAACTTTTTTGCAATATTCCAGCCCCCAGTTATTTTTTGAAACCAATCCAAAATCTTACTATTTTTTTAAAGTCCTTCTAAGCCACCCTCCTCATTTTTGCCCTCTATTCGACAAATTGTAATGTAAGAAGGTATTTAGTAGCAGAGAATAGTAACTATCACCCCACTATGCAACGCGCGAGGGGGGAGGGTGTACAACATTTCGAGGGGCTTTGTCTTGAGTTATCAGATTCAAATTAATGTTTTTTTCTTATCTTAATAACCAAACCATTTTCCCCTGAAATTAATAAACCTCCAAAGACTTCCATTATCAGGAACAAATTCTTGAAACTCTTTTCAAACTATGTCATTTGAGAGGCCAAAAATCTTGGGAGGCCTATATTACATACTATCCCGTTGAGAACTTTAAGCTCTTTACACAATACAAAATGACACGAGTAGAGATTACTTAGGAAAAGATAGGAATAATTTTTTTTTTAATAAAAACATTTCTGGATGTAATTTCAAAAATTTAT
>JAAAKE020098466.1:0-10411 GCA_010014785.2 Anisolabis maritima
GTTGTATAATTCCCATTTTAAAGCAAAATATTTTTACTCAAATTAAGTAATCACTTAAGTAAGCCTATTAAGTAAACTGGTTAAAAGAGACTAGATAAACATTTCAGGGTCCGTTGTATCGTAGTGGATTGAATATCAAAATGTAATCCTATTCCATCGGATTATCCTTACGCGTAATTATCACTAATTGAACATTTCGTTAATGGAACAAAGAGCGAGCCATTAGTTAGTATTAAACTAAAGAAAAGGAAACAGAGAGGGTTGTAAGTACTACACTTGCCAAAAGGCAATTAATCAATCAGAAAATATTAATGTCGTCAGAGGAAAATGAATTCTAAATTGTCTCATGTCAGATTTTGCTGGAATAACTAACGAACAAAGTAACAAATACTGGCAGAACTAATAAACAATTTTTAAAAGGGACAAGTATTTATACAAGGAGATTGTAATAGCTTGATGAATTTATTTTAATTAAATAAAAAATAAATAGCATGAGAATATGGATAAAAAAATGGAACAAGACGAAACATTAAATAAAAATTGTTTTTCTTTCTCCTTTTTGAAAATAAATAACGAAAAAATAAAATTGGGAATTATAGTCAAGCCATAAAGCCAAGAAGCGGCTGAGCTGGGGAAGTGCTATTGGTTGCAGGCATAATGGAAAGGGCATCTTGTCAAATTTAGAGTGTAGATAAGATATCTTGAACTCTGAGACAGAACAGACCCTGTGACCCTTTTACCCCTTTGCTTATGCAACCAAAGATACTTCTAAGACTAGAAGAATGATGCATCGATGGCTTTTCAGGAATTTTAAATTTTATCTTAAAAATAAGTAAACAATGAGGGGCTTTAAGCTTTTTTCTTTTAAATGAAGATATCGAGCTAATAAAACAAATTTATAGAAAGATAGTTTTAAGAAATATTAGTCCCATGTATATATATATGAATAAACTATCTAAAAGTAAAGTTTATCAACGTTAATTGTCTAATTTAAAAAAACAATAATTTTATTAACTTTAATTCAATTTACTCAAAAATTAGACTTTCTTAGCGTAAAGGGGTGAAAATAAAAAAAAGGAGCTAAATTAATTTTTATTAGTTTGGCATGTAAAGGGGAAGAAGAAATAAATAAATAGCGTCCAATTGGATGAAATAAATTTTTATTCCCTAACCCATTGGGTTTTCGAGTTAACAGAGTATAATTAATATTTCCAACTTTATAAGTAGAATCTTGGGTTGCATAAATTCGTTAGTTTTTGCTTGCAAAGGTAGATGATCTCTAATGAATTATCAGTTGATTGCTCCAGAGGACCACGCATTCTAAATTCATTTGGATTTGGATTCTTCTAGTAACCAACCTTTGTACGATTTTGTTGATTCTTGAAGAGACTTCTTTCTTTCCTATCGGTAAATTGCAGAGGGAAGGAATAAGGTTGTTAATTTATTGGAATGTTTAACCAGCTCAATGAAAAGTGATTTCAAGTCTAAATATGCAATCAGTGCCAGAGAAACAATTTGTGTAATTTCTATGTTAACTGGGCGATTAGTCAGAGCCTGTTGACACGCTATTAAAGTTTGCATCTACATTATTTTACCATTAGATTGTAATAATAATAAATTTTTGCTTCCAAAATAAAATCAAATAACAAAAACACGTTTGAAAGAATGTGCTTGATGAATACGAAACGTAAGAAAAATCAATAAAAGAAAACTTGTAGATGGATAGAAGAGAGAAATCATTAATAATACAAAAAAAAAAAAAACTTTTCTTATACATGAAAAAATGATCTCAAAAAATAATTAAAAGATAAAAATTAATTTTTACAAACAGTGACGAAAAATTGAATATTTCGAATGAGGTGAAATTTTTTTTTGGCTCGTATTTTCAAATTATACTCTAAAAGCAACCCGTGAATCTATAAGTCTGTTTGTTGAAGCCTAACCAAATTTTTTTAAACTCAAGATTCAGGGAACTTTCAAAGCTCACTGATATCCTCTTTTGTTAAAATAATTTAATTGGTTTTTAAAATCGTAATATAAAAAACCGGTAGTGGTAGTAAAATAAATTTACTCTTGCTCCTTGAAGTAAGAGCTTCTCTCTCGTAACCCTTTACGAGAGAGAAGCTCTTATTTAATGATTCACTGATCAATGGTTAGCTTCCCGTCCTGGTTAATGAAACTCATGTTTCTACCCAGTGGTCTAGTGATTGGAGATGTTGACACTATCAACATTTATAATTTTAAAAGACAAGGGAAAATGGTTTGGATCCTTAGAGAAGCAAATATTTATTGCAATATGAGTGGAAAATAGGTATCGTTAATTAACAGAATTGTTTAAACTCTATATGACTTCAAATGCCCCAATAAATGTTATTTAAAATAATTGGCTATTAAGTGGTTTCTGCACTATCAAGTATTTTTAAGATTTGTTTTTTATCTTTAAATATATATCTACATTAAGCAGGAGTGGTTTATTTTATTTTTCTCTGGATAAAAATAATGTGAGAATAGTGAATCTATTATATTATCCAAAACAAAATAAAGTGGAACAATAGCTCTTTTTCTTAAAAAGCGTTCTAGTGTCTAGATTTATTCCATTAAGGGTGATGAAAGAATAAATAACCATATTCTCTCAACTCATGTTTGCCATTTTCCATCTAAATAATTCCCAATAATTAATATTGTGAGACAAAGCCTTAGTCAAATGAACTTGGGGAACTTGGGATCGATTCTCGGATAATTTAAAGACAAGGGTCTCTCTCCTTTCTAGGAAACTGAGGAAGAACGAAGCGTCCCCAACCCATCCATATTAATGCCCATTATTTTCATATTTATTAAATATCAAATTTACATATCCAATGAAAAAATTTTAATTCAATAATGGAGTAAGATTTAACATATAAAATCCTTAAGTAGCAAAGTCACTGAGTCAACTTCATTAATTTTTCGACTCATGTGATAACTTCAAAGAATACTTAAAGTATTATTCCGAGGGTTGGTGCTGCCTGGGGCAAATTTAATTTAGCTTTGTTTTCTCAAAGTGTTTTTTCAAATTGTTTATGGTTTCGCCAAGGTTATTTCATGCCTGCGTTCTGTCATAACATCTTTCTTGGTCCTTCCGGATCTAGCTGGTGATCATCTTTTCCCTGGGCCTAATCCAATTTTTGTATTGTCATTTTTTTTGGACCGACATTCTCCCTTTTCCTAACATAATTTTATCCTTGAGTAGCTACTTTCAATAAATAGGCTTCTTAACATTATTATCGTTAAAGAAGATCTCATCTGCAGCGTTGAGAAACACTCTAGAACAAGTCATAAAGATATATAAATTGAAAAAAGTTCTTTTTAAAATTTAAACATTTTTCACTAATAAAAGGATAAAGAGGAAAAATGAATTTCTTAAACAATTTTATTCATTTTTACATACTAAAAACCTCCATCTATTTATTACTGTCAGAAGTCTTTTTTTAAAACTCATTCTTTTTCCAACTATCATCCTCATTTATTAACATTTTTTCCCAATAAAAAAAAATATTTCTGTGATTAAAAAAAAGTCCGATGCACATACAATTTATAAACATATATTTATTTACAAGGTGCATTTATCGACCAATTCATTTGCATATATCATAGATGACCTCCCGCAAGGGTCGATATATTCACACAACACACACACACACAGATATAATTCATCGTTTAAACGAATTAATTATTATTCATTAAATAGCCTTGTGGTGGGATGTGAAAATGTCGGGCTTTCTATTTAAAAGAGGGTAATTTAATTTCAAGTTCTTCTAGAGCATAAAGATGAAGATTTCAATTCAATTTAATGGGCCGAATAGATCCACCAATAGAGTTCCCATTTTATTTTTATTAGGTGATTTCGTTCACAAAACATACACCTCAAACCAGTCGTAGCGATATATCGCCAGCCAACTTTATCTCCTCCTCTTCTTGCATATTCATTTCTAGTTAACAACCTTTCTTGAATTATTGCAATGCGGGACTCGTAATATATGTAAAATAGGACCTATTATTAATAATAATTAAGAAAGGACCCACTCAGCCTGTAGCTTATTCTTTGTGAAAGGGAATATTTCGTCAGCTCTCTTTTTCTTCATATTACAAAAATTAAGAAAGAGAACATTTTAACCTTAAATTATTTAGAAAATATTAAATAAATAATTTGCCATTGTCCCGTGTTATGCTAATAAAATCTTTTGTTTTTCGGAATCAGAAGAAATAAAGACATAATGGATATATGGAAGACAAAAAACAATTTTTGCAGTTTCAAAATTTCTTTTTTGTACAAATAATTCAGCTTCAATGAAATTAATCTTTAAGGGTAATAATAATTTAAAAATGCTAAACACATGGATAGATGGATAGGCCATCACGAATTGAGTCCTTTGTGTCTGTTATTGGGGATGAGATTATCTCCCACCTTCCTACTCCAGAAGGAGACTTTGCAAAGTTGAATAGTTTTTTGTGGCAAGTTGGTCTCAAACCTGAGTTGTTTTGCAACTTCATCTCATTCAGATGCTTATCCGATTAGCCATTCGGCTCCTCGTATAATTTATAAAAAAAAAATCATAATCATTTCCAAAAAATGTATTGGCATGGATTAAAAACTTTTAAAAATAATAATATATAGTATATGTAGTATTTTTATGAATTATACATGCTTAGCGATTGCAGATGCCTGTTTAGCCTCCCTCGAAAGACCGTTCTACAATCGGGAATTATTTAATCAACCTGGAATGACCTCCATACAGAACTGACCTTGGCACTGATCCTTAGGACTCGGTGAATTAATTTAGAACTCGAGTTTTGGAAATAGTTACTCGGATATTTTGGGCAGTCCTTGTGAAATAATTTGAAGAGTCGCTTAAGGCAGGCAATACCCAATAGTGATTTTGGGACTGTAAGGGTTGTTTTTTCATTAAAACCTTTCTGTAGCCGCAATTGTTTAATTGGATAATCGATATTATGTTTAAAATATCCGTCCAATTTTATTTAAATTAATTAGTTTAATTTAAACCAATTTTATTTTGGAAAGAAAATTTAAAATAACCTTTCATATAAAAGAATTTTAATTTACAAAATCGATGTCTTCTCTTTTTCTTCGAGTTTTTTAGGAATTAAAAATTAATGAAGCTTTTGAAATTATTAGAGAATAAATTTTATGACGTAATAGGTGATGCATTAAATTAATAAGAATTAATTGACGCATGAGTTGAGAAAGCTGCGAGCAAGATCGCTATGTCAGGGGTGCAAAAAATGGTGTACGAAAAAATTTCATAGAGTATTTCTTTCCCGTTCTGACAAAACTCTCTAAGAATTTTTTAACACTTAAGAGGGTTAATAATGATAGAATCTTTGACGAGTAAAGGCTCGGCAAAGTATTATATATCAGATATTATTTTTTTTGTCTTAGAATAGCTTGGTAATTTAAAGATTCCATCTTTGTTATTGAATTAGGAGGCGGCAGCAAGGAGGGAGGGGATGACCATCATCAGGGACAAGGATGTTATATGTAAATATTTATTTACCAAATTCAGGTAAAGACTTGTTATCATTTAAAAATGAAAATTTGCTATTTGTGAAGTCGTTCACAGAGGTAAAAAAAAAGTTTTGAGTTTGATTAAAATAACATCTTGCCACTAAAAAAGCCACTTCCAAAATATTTTTCCAGAAATCGACAAATGACGAATCAGGTGAATAAATCTTGGAATCTTTGGAATAACCTGATAAAATTTAGAAATTTCTACTATTTTTTTTCTATAAACCTAAGACGAGGAGTTTAAAAAAAAATTTGTTACGAAGGCCATCGTTTGGAATCACAAAATAAAACGACACTAAAATAATTTGTCAATAAATCATTCAAATTTAAATTCAATCTGGATAATTGTATCGTAATAAATATATAAAATGTGAAATGTGGCATGCCAAAAAATGTATTTGGTACCTGGAGTCTGATCCCATCGCTTGGGTTTTTTAGATCTTGACAATTAGACATAAGTCCTAAAGATAGGGTCATTCGTAAAAAGTAGGCGCCACAAAACAGAAACAGCCTTAATATATTTTCCCAAAGATGAGATCTAGCGCAAATGATTCCCCGCACCCGTATTAGTAATTAACGCTAATCGGTACAGTGGTTGAATGAATTTTTCTAAAGATGAGACCTAGCGCCATCGATTACTCGCCCTAAAAATAGTAAATACACCGAATTTCATCAATATCGATAAATGTTGAAAATTTCATCCTAATCGGTTGAATGAATTTTCCCTAATATGAGACGTAGCTATCAATTTTCCGCACCGGAATGAGATTTTCAAGAAAAATTCATAAGGAATATCACAATATCGTCAAAATACATGCATATATATATGTATAGTGGTAACAAAATCGGACAAAGGGTAACTTGACCATAATCCTAGATAGGCCCGCAAATAAAACGAGGATGGATGAATTGCTCTCAAATAACAATTAAATTTATTTAATATTAAAATCAATAGAAAATATTTTTTATCTAAAATAAGCAATTCGTTAATCCCCAGGTTATTGGCTCCTAATATGTTTAAGAAGTAAATTAATTAAAAAATCATTTAAGTCCATGACCTTTTGAAAATAATTTGTCCATTGAAACCCTGGTTCCGCCAGGCAGGTTCATTGCTTCATTATATGCACGTGAGAAAGGAGAATATTGTTGCATTATATGAGAGAAAGTTTTCTCCTTTCCTTCAAGGACCAAACGAACAACTATATATGTGGCATTATTAGGGTGAGGTAAGCAACAACAAATATTGTCAAAAAAAATTTTTTTCTTGAAAACTCATCCTAATAAAATTTTAATTTTAGCCCGCAACGAAGGAGAGTTTAATAGCCTCCGAAATCCTTTTTCTTTTCCAGTAAAAAAATATTATGTTTTACTTTTACTTCAATAGCAATCCTAAGCATTTCTTGTTTAATATTACTCTTTGTCCACTAAGGAATTCTTTTTTCACCACTCACTCCATTTACTTCTTTGCCTCTATCTGTTTTGTTCTTCATTCGTTTTTCCAAGAGAATCATCAGGCACAAAAAATGGTCCTTGTTTCTTAGATTTATCCATCATTCTTTTATTTTTGTTAAGGTTAAAAAATAGTCGACACCTCCAATGAGCAAAAGAAAATAGGGATCATTATTCGGATTCACGATAATTCAATATACAAAAATTGTTAATGGCATAATGACAAGAAAGATCTCAAGGAGGATGAGAATCCAAATAAAATAAATAATGAATGATTCTTTTTAAAAAGTCGAACCGAGTGTTTCAATTTCTTTTGTAAGACATAATATCTAATGAAGAACATTGATTGAAAGATTAAAAAGCAAATTCACTGGTTTTGTGTGCAGTAAGGCTTCTCTAATCCAAACCTGATGGCGTGTTCCATTTTATTGGACTTTTGCTCGGGGGTGAGATATTGTAAAAGTATTGCCATTTTTATAAAAAAATAATCTCGCTCTTGATAGATTTAAAGCAGTTTGGATTTATTCGGTGTAAGAGTTTTTCCCAATTTAAGGAAGAAATGTTTCTCTTAAATAGGCTATAACTTATTTATTTTTGACATTAAAAAAAGAAATTGATCAACTTTTGAAGAAAAGGTAATGAATGGTTCCTATAAGTAACGGCTTAGGCAAGCATTTTATAAATGATTAAGAGGAAGGGATGAGAATGGATTGTTTTATAAAAATATTCATATTTAATAAAAGGCTCTTTTGCATTAATAAAAAGAATTTTAAAGGATATTAATAGAAAAATTTCTTTTTTAGTTAGATTTCACCAAATGACGATTTAGAAAATCATAAATTCCGAATAATTAGAGGAACATCTGTAATGCGAATTGATAATATTTTTCGCTTCATTAGCATATATTTTTTGGAATTTATTGGGATATGATAACGAGATATGCAAAATGTGATTAAAGACGAACTATCGATCGAATATCAGAGGAACATTTAAAACTTTTATAAAATATTTTATACAAATAAATCAGATAGATGGTAGTTTAAAAGCCTTAAATTATAAAATAATTTTTTGTTCTTGTTTAATTTAAGAAAAAATTTATAATTTCCTCATATTACATTGTAATGTCATTTAAATGAGAATGATATTTAAATATGGTAATCTTTGTGTCAACTGACTAAGTTCTGAAATTCAAGAGGACGAACGGCTTTAAAGGGAATTTAATTAATATTACAATATTATATTGTGGGTGGAATTAATCCTCGAGATTAATATGACAGTATTTTAGTATACTATTTTCTGAATGATTTGCCAATTTATATTAATGAAATTAAATCAAGAGAAGATAATTCTATTGGATATTACAAATGAGTAGACAATTTTGCACATTAAAAAGCCCATTACTTGGAATGGGGTGCTACAATTCTTTTGATCCAGGCTGTACTAGAATGGACAAAATATGAAAAACTGAGAAAAAGGATGAATAAAAGTATCCTTTTAAGGGAAACATCTATCAAATTTAATAATTAGAATAGTCGTTTACACAAAAATGACTATCAAATGAAAATATAAAGACTTGTTTTGTCATCTGAAGAATTTATAGATATTCTGTGTATCTTGTAAATGGGCATTTAATCTAAATCTATTTATAAATACTGAAGAAAAAAAGAAGCGCTTGACTTATTAGTGGTTAAAAATGGTAAATCTACTTTAAACTTTGCCTAAGCTAGAGAGAGAATGGAAGCTCTGTTTGACTTTTGAAAGTACTAAGTTAAAGGATTTTAACTTATTGTGCCACCTGCTAGGGGCGAAAACATGAAAGAGAGGAAGAAGGAAACATATATAGGATGGGATATAGCTTGGATGTCCTAAAGTTAAAGTCAAATGTCAAAATTAACGCAACGAGCTTTTCAATTAATTTCGTTCATTTCTGAAGTGTGTCCCTGGTAATTTTATAAATTAAAGTGTGATCTCTCTCGGAATTATAGAGAGACAGAAAAGGAGGCATGAGCATTTCGAGGAGGAAGCATATCTCGTAGAGACGGCGGGAAACTGGGGAAGCGATTGTAATTGGGTACATCTTTTGAACTTTAGAGGTGGTAATTAGATTTCTGAAATTCTAATCTCAGATTTCAGACTAATTGTGCCTTAATGGTACGTAGTTTTGTTTCTATATTAAATTTATTTAAATTTTGAATGGATCAGTGTTGGGAAATTTAAAATGAATAATTTTATTTTTAATCATTCTGGACAACTTTTATTTAAAATTTCCTACCTTTAATCGTTCTAATGATTTATTTAATTTTAATAAAATTAAATGCAGATAAATTTCTCAAAGGAGAGTTCCATTTCATTTTGATAATTCATCTGATAATATTATTATTAATAAGAGGTATCTTTTGAAAAGCGAGCGCCTAATTAGAGTGGAGGGCTTTAATCAACTTAAAAGGTAAATAAGTTTAAATTTAAAAGAGAGTGTTTTCCAAGAAATGAAACCCAGAGAGAAATTAATTTTGCAAAAACCTCTGCTATGTGAATTTTTTATTTCTCGCCACTCACTCATGGTGGCTGGCAACTCATTTATTTCTAATCCCTGGAAGGACCCTAGCTCGCTATATTTATTCTATAATAGGACATCCCTCGGCCTGAATCCCGTTTTAATTCCAAAAGTTTGCCTCTGAGGGAATATTGAAATTATTTAATAAATTTACGTTTGAGAAATAATCTAGAAACTAATAAAAACAAAGGTGTGATTCAACCCCAACTCTCCCCTTTTAGAAGTGAGAAATATTTCCATTCAAACTATTATAGCAAATTTAAATTCTTGTCGTCAGCTTTACATAACTTATTTTCAAGTCAATAAAGAAATCAATTTCAAATTGCCGGTATAGAAGTATTGTTGTGAAACTTAAAGAAAGAGTATTCAGAAAGAGAACCCAAAGGCTTGAATTATAAGATCTAGGGAAATAAATTTTAAGAATCAAAAATTAAGCAGAATCTTATTTCCACTCTTAGATATTATTCGAAATCCCCATTTAACTTAGTCAAATTAAAAAGTTTAAATTAAATAAAAAAAGAGCAAAGAAAATGTATTCTAAAATTAAAAGTTAAAAAAATATATAATTTATAAAGTGATGTTGAAATGTTCATCAATTATTATAAAAAAAAATAATTAATCTAACAAGCACAAATGGGCAGCGCTCTTTAAAATTAAAATGTTTTGACAAAACATTCTGAAATACCGCATATTTATTTTAATGATTAAATAATCCTGATAATTCATTCTCTCATTTAAATATCAAATTTAGTAGGTTATAAGGAAAATAGATTTTAGAAGTGGAAGAATAGCTCGCCTTCTGTTTTTATCGATTTACTGGATATTGTATGGCTTCTCAATCCATT